>PVLC010000368.1:0-14963 GCA_004027655.1 Graphiurus murinus | reverse complement strand
AAAGTTATCATTCTGATCAGCATGTAAATATGTCAGTTGGAGGATGATTTTGCCTCTTGGCTCAGAAGAATTTTTATTTAATTAATTAATTAATTAATTAATTAACTTATTTAATATTTATTTATTTTGCAATACTGGGGACTGTACCCGGGGGCATTCTACCTCCAAGCTACACCCCCAGCCCTATATTTTATTATTTATTTATTATTCAGCACAGATTTTTTATACATTTCTTGAGTACAACAGGTCTACGTATATTACGACATATCAATCATTGTCAGAGAGAATTTTTAAACTTATTTAAATATACTTTTATTGGTGCCCATATGTATTGGTAACCATACATCATATTGAGGTTCAGTGTTATAGAAACATTCATGCGCATAGCAGGACCTCGCTAAGTTGCTGAGGCTGGCCATAAAACTGAGATCCTCCTGTCTCAGCCTCCCAAGTACTGGGATTATAGGTATGCACCACCATGCCCGTCTTCAGAAAAAATATTAATGGAAAAATATCAATATCCTTCAAAGAAAGAAGGATATAGGTAAAGAAAACATTAAAGCATTACTTAGCATAAATGGGCTTTTTGAGAATATAACAAGGGCATGAAGGAAAGAGGATAGCACAGAGCCTTGGACCTTTTTATAACTTTTTATAAATAGGAATGATGAAAGTATTATAAGGAAAAGGATATACATTAATATGGTGGAAGGGAAAGCTAATGGAGAGGGAGAAAATTTTTGAATATTTATAGCATAGGGGGTGGACTTCTAAGCAGATAACAGAGGTGATTCAATATTAAGGTCAACCTCTGGGTTTCTGAGAAAGACAAAATTTTCTTTTTTTTCGGTACTGGGGATACTCAGGGGCATTCTACCTCCGAGCTATACCCCCAGCCCTATTTTTTATTCTTTATTTTTTTTTTTTTTTTTTTTTTTTTTTTTTTTTTTTTTTTTTTTTTTTTTTTTTTTTGCGGTACTGGGAATTGAACTCAGGAGCATTCTACCTCCGAGCTATACCCCCAGCCCTATTTTTTATTCTTTTTTTATTTTGAAACCAAGTCTCACTAAGTTGCGGAGTACCTCACTAGGTAGCTGAGGCTGGCCGCGAACCCGGATCCTCCAGTCTCAGCCTCCCGAATGCTGGGATTACAAGCGTGCGCCACCACGCCCGGCTTTTATTCTTTATTTTGAAACAGGGTCTCACTAAGTTGCGGAGTGCCTCACTAGGTAGCTGAGGCTGGCCACAATCCCGGAAATATTAACAAGATTAACATGGTGTATGGCATCATGGAGTGCTGATGCTGAACCTTCAGTACAGCAGAAGAGGTAAAGATGGCTGTGCTGTGGATGCCAGGTGCTCACACGTCTCTGTTCTAACTTTATCTGGACTCCAATTCCATATTCGTAAGAAAGAGACTTTGATTTCTCTCCAGGTACTTGTAAAAGAGATTCATCCTTCTCCAATCAGTTTGATTGGAAATGGAAGGTAGGGGTCACTGGGATCGATTTTGGGTTGCAAAGTGAAAAAATGGCTGTCCAAGGTCAGGAGTGTGGCTAGAGGTAAGGGTCTCAGAGTAGGTGTCATGAAGGGGACAGTTACCCCAACATGTGTGTGCCGTACTGTCACCACAACTATCATCATGAACTCTCACACACTCAGCCACTTTCTCTTCTTTATGCTTCATATCATCATACAAATTACCATGAAATGAAAGCAAATTATTTATGGAGCCTTGTTGTTTTACTTATATATTACAGATGAGATTTCTCTTTAAGTAACCATGAAAAATAACATTTTTTTAAAAACCAAGCTGCCAAGGATGCTGTGGAAATTTTAAATATCAGTCGGACTTCAAAGGAAGTTCCCCGATCAAACTGGTTCTTATTTACTAGGAAAGAATTCATAAGGCTGGAAGCACTGCACAGATGAGTCAGTTCTGAAGTTGCTGGAATAAATGATGCTTGGGGTGTGAGCAAATCTGGTGCTGTGTTTTTGAAATGTTCTTACTTTCTGTAATCAAATATAGAACAATGATCTCTTATGATTAATTCACATATACCTTGTTGATTATTTTACTACTGAAAATATCTTAACATTACTGCCAATGTAACTGTAGAACATCTAAATGTAATAATCCGTTGTCATTCTTTTTCTTTTCTATTCTTGGGAATCCTTCCTATCTTCCTATTTCATGTGATTTTGAGTGAAAGTGGATGAAGTGAAAACATCATTTCTGTTGCTGTTAACATTTTTTGTTGTTTCTTTGAGAGACTCCTTTTTAAATGTTTCTGTCCCAACATATTTTTTGCTAAAACAATAGTTGCCAGCCTCCTCTGGTTTCTTTTTTCTTTTTAATTTTTATCTTTTTGTGGTGTTGTGAATTTAACTAAGTGGCACTCCCACCCTATTTTTAGTTTTATTTACTTATTTTTTTGTTTTGTTTTGAAACAGGGTCTCACTGAGTTGCTGAGGGCCTCACTAAGTTTCCGAGGCAGGCTGTGAACTTGCAATCCTCCTGTCTCAGTCTCCCAAGTACTGGGATTACAGGTATGTGCCACCATGCCTGGCTCCCCTCTAGTTGGTTTCTCAGTTGGTGATACTGATCTCATTCTTCAGACCCAGGAAGGGCTTCAAATATTTGATGCTGAGGCCCTTCAAAAGGCAATCATAAGTCTCTGCCTACCACTTGGGGGATCTTTATTTTGACTGTTGTATCAACTTATTTGTGAAGACCATTACAGAACTATCAAAAGTACTATCCTTGGATTTTAGGATTAAGTTGGGCAATGGGGCAATAATAACATATTGTCTAGTTTATTTTAATGTGTCAAGTTAGTATTGTATTTACCATATGTGTATGGATGTATGTATATATGTATGCACACACACATATATATACAGGTACAAAAATTATGCATTAGATATGATTTGGGGTACTATGCAAAAATTTATAGCCATGCTGTGATTATAGAAAAGGTTATACTAAAATCTGGCTTTATAATAATAATTGCCTTTTAGGAAAATGTATATAACAAATACTTAAATGCATAGCTGTCATCTTTTCAGTAACATTATCATGTGCTTTCTCTAATTGTGCTTTTAGTTTTACAGATTCACTAAGTCTAGAAGGCGCTTTAAAATTATCTACTGGGATTGCTACGTTTGTTGGAGAGGAAATGGAGACACAGTCTGGTTAAAAGATTTTTTCCAGAGTGAGTCAGCACTCTTTATTTTTACTACAATAAAAATCCAGCTTCCAGGTTAGAATCAACTGCTATTTCCAGCCCTTATCCAAAATATAATTTTATATCAGCATTATTTTCATCATTATTGAAGTTCCTCACAACATTTGTTTACTCCAAGGAGAGAAGGAATAAAACAAGGACCTAGACTAAAAAATCTTAAATTATTTCAAGTTACAATTTGACATGAAAATTCCGAGTTTTCCAATAAACTGATTCAAGATGACCTTCAACATGTTTCCCAAATAGCCTAGGGATAATGGTGAAACTGTGGTTGTCTACACAAAATAAGTAAATGTAGAATAATATATAAAAGCTAAGATTCAAATGGATTAACTATCTCTTGCACTCTAACCAGTCATGATTTGGAGAGACCAGGAAATTCTCAAAATATTGATTCCCTACCGGGATTAAGCCTCAAATTATATATCAGAATCCCTGAAGGTAAGCCAGGGCTTGCGCACGCATGTGCGTATTCGGTGGGTGTGCGTGTGTGTTTGTGTGTGTAGGTTAGAATACTAGTGCGACTAGTGCAAGCCCTGCAGTTTTTTTCACTGAACCTCAGTGCTCCTCTCTATCCCATCCTGGTCCGCCAAGAGACAGCAAGGGACCGCTCAAACGCTGGCCTTCCTGGACCGCGTCTTTTTCCCTAGTGCCCACTAGGAGGCGCTCCGGCACCAAGTTTGCTTCTTCGCTCCTTCTTCGCAAAAGTGACAAGGGTTTCTTTTTGCAAGCCAGCAGAGAGGGAAAAGATAGGGAATTGCTCCCCATGTATTTATACACCCGAGGCCCGGCGGGTACTTTTCTAGATATTACCCCCCAGACTGGCTTTCTGGACTTTCCAACCCAATGGCAAGTCCCTTTCTTGTCTCCTTTAGACTTGGGAAAACTTAACTTCCCGCCAGGAAAATAATAAATAAATAAATAAATAAATAAATAAATAAATAAATAAATAAATAAATAAATTAGGGCCCAGCGACAAGGTGGGCTGGTTTACAGCTTTGCCTTTGGAGCAGTTCACTGTTTAAATGAATCTTGGTGAGCAATGGAGAACACTTTCCACATTAATCCTGCGTGATTAGCGTTATCACCCTGTGTAGAAGAACCATTAAAGACAAAGCTTTATGCAAATATTCCCTTCCCAGTTCTGCTGTCCCTCCCCCTTTCTCGCTAGGCCCCCAGATCGTGGACGCCACCGACTGCGACCCTCTTTTTAATAACGCGGTACACTGTGTACCTTAAAAGAAATGACGAGGCTCTGGACTTTTAAAAACAAACAAAAACAAAACAACAACAACAACATAAAAGGAGAAGGGGCGGCAGTCGGAGGAGGGGAGCGACCTGTGCAGACAGAGGCTCTTAGAAGTTGATCTTCAGGAAACTGACACTTGCCTTGGGCAGGCAGAACTGTCCAGTAAAGGACAAGACTCAAAGTGTGGGTAGATTCAGGGCTGAGGAGGTGGTATTTTCTCCAACCAGCATCTCAGAGGGGGCGAACAGAAGTTTGGGGCGTTCTTCCCGCAGGAAGGGACAACTCTCCTAGTTCCCCTCAGGGATCCACTCTGCTCTCTCCCATAGAAGATTCGGGAACCTAATCCTCTGCAGAGAATCTCTGCTAAAAGGAGGAGGATGTGAGGAACCCCAACACACAAGTTTTCACATGCAAAAGGTGGGAGGCGGTACGCACAGAGGCCAGGGTGCGCGCACAGCCGCGTACATTTGCCTCGCACAGGCGCGAAGCGCAGAGCGTGCAGATCCCCTGCCTGGCTCTGGATTATCTGCTCTGTGTTTACTGTTTCGGAGGGCTTTACGTGAAAGGAATAAATTTTTACTTGCTCCCAGGGACCGGCTTGTTGTTTTATGGCATGTACTTATTTAAAGCCTCTTTCGTCGGTGTTGAAATGGTCCAAACTCCCAAATACTGTGCAGAGCTACGAGCTTGGAACCAACCGAAATGCAAGGAGCATCGTTCGTGCAGCAAAAGGCGCTGGAGAGGCGAGCCTCTTTCTTCTTTTCCACTACACACACACACACACACACACACACACACACACACACACACACGCTTGCTTTTCTTTTTCACAAGCCCGAGCCTAATGTTTGCTAATGTCTTATACAGAAGGCAAGGCGAATGCAATCTATAGAACAGTACCTGAAATATTGCAGGCATTGAGAAATTTCTACAGAAACTTCTGATTCAAAACAAGTCTCAATACAAATCTATTTATCCTCTTTCCGTCTGCATCCGCTTAGAGTTTATTCTTCCCTTTTCTAATTCCCCCACCCTCAAAAAGGTAAGCATAATGCTAGGCAAAAGCCAAATTTGGCTCTTTGAACCCATAATAGCTGCCGGTCGTCTCTACACTTTGTTTATGAAATAGAATAAGAATGGGCGGGGCGACTTAATTTAAGGACAACCAGACTGTATAAATACAATATTCATTTTTTAAAAAGTGAAGTGGATTTGGTTTACTCTGAAGAACAGTAATTCAAACAGCACCTATCTGGGGCAGATAGAGTAGCTATGCACATCTATACAGGCAAGTTTGAAATTTAGAACAAGGCTTTGATTTATTCCCTTTCTATCAGTGATTAATGCCCCTTAATTAGCTAATCTCAAAGCCATTATTTACAACCCGGGCAGACAAAGGGAAAACTGATGATCCAACACTTATGTCAGTTTGAAATTTTAAAACAACAACAACAACAAAAAAAATGCTTGATTCAGAGTCTTGCAGAGGAACCTCAAAATAACAAAGAAATCCAAAGGAAAAATATGTTAGGCTGAAATAAAATGAGTAGGAACAACAACAAAAAACCCTACCCCCTAAACAATCAAGATGGGTCCCCCTTCTCAGAAATTGCTGCCTGGGGCAATATGAGAACCTAGATATGTAAAAAGAATAGAAGCTGTGTATCTTCCTTCCACTTAAAATGCATAAAAGTTCTCAATTCTGACTGAGGGGAGAGAGCTTTTATAGATGAGTTTTCCCAAATTGTTTATGAGGAAAGGGATTTTTTTATTTGAAAAAGCAGTTTTCTCTTTGCACTTTTCCAAGGAGGGAGTTGGGGCAGGGGACCAGATTTTTTCCTCAAGATCTGGGGCTTGGAACCCTCCTGTGGGAGGTTGCAGGACAGTTGTTAAGGCTCTGGCAGGACCGAGGTATTCCGGAATTCAATTATGCTCCTAAAGCGCCGCCTCTCAGCTGCTCACTTCCGAGGGACACTTAGAACTCGTCCCTGCCTGGACTGAGCTGCAGTTCTACAAAGTCCTTCTTGGAAGAAAAACTTCCGGGGTAGTCCGGGGATGGCGAGAGGGTTCTGCCTGAGAGGCCCAGGGAAGTCATCTTCCAGGGACAAGTTGCTGGTCGCCACAGGCCTTTTAGGTCATCTAGGCTGTTCATCCTTCCCTCCCCCACTTCAGAAAGAGCTCACTTTGAGGAGGGCACCCCGCGTCCACCCTCACCGCCCTCATTTTTCTCGAGGAAAACCCGTTCATTTATTGCATCTCCGGCCTTTTGTGAGCTTTTGCATGTTTAGAAATAGAAAAAGATCCAAAGAACAAGACCCCAGGAAATGTATCTAAGCTGTGTGTGCAGCCTAAGGCGTACAAGATTGGAGGTCTCTAACGTCCTACCATCCCAGCGTCTGGGAGAAAAGCTTTAGATTTATTCGTGGGCTCCTGAGCAGAAAAAGGCCTCTGGAAATTAGAGCACACCCTTCAAGCAGCAATATAATGGGATTAGACATCCTTTCTGGAAAGTAGGTGGCAAAGAAGAGGGAAATACTGGGGACCTGGGGAGGGGAAGGCAGGGCTTGGGAGCTCCGGGTGTGTGTATTTGGGGTGGGAGCGGGGGAGGGAGGAAAGGAAGAAGGTAAAGGGAATCTAGCCGAGCGAAGGAGGAAAAAAAAAGCTAGAAGACCCGATGTCTTTTGTTTGAAAGCACACGCGTCCTAAATCGTAGGAACGAGGTCGTCATTAGCGCTCTGACCCGGAGGCGAGACGCATTAGAGAAAGAAAGGAACAGAGAACCCGCACCTCGCTGCCTGGTTTAATTCGCTTTCCTTGAAATCCCTCGGCCTCTAGGTTCCAGTCGCAGAGGTCTCTCTCCCTCCGCCCCCAGCCCTGCACGGTACAAAGCGCTGCGGCTGAGAGGGGAGGAAAGGAGGGAGTTAGGAGAGAGAAAACCAACAAGCTTTCAGGGTAAAAAATAAACCTGTGCTTCCAGATTACCAACACTCCCCCCCCCCATCGGCACTGATTTATTTGGAAACCGTCGTCGGGGCGATAATTTCGCCTGAGAGATTAACCATTAAAGTCTCAAAGTTCCCAATGATTGTGAAATACTACTTGTAAAAATACCGAATTTTAGCCCCCCCTCCCCCTTTCCCAGATGCAACTGGGAGGATGCTCTTTGGTCCTGGGGACTGAGGGTGTGGTGGGCAGACAGCTGTTGAATCCAAACAAAGACTACACGAGATCTGAGGCAGCTTGGAGTTCCATCTGGGAGGATCTTTTTTTTTTTTTTTTTTTTTTTTTTTTTTTTTTTTTTTTTTTTATCTCCTTCCCATTCCAATGGAAAGGAATGGATTTGGAGTGGAGTAATCGAATTATGTGTTTCTGGTAGACAGATGGAACAGCATAGAATGAACCTTAAGCAACAAAATGATGATTGAGATTTGAAGCCTGCGTGCACAAATAGGAAAACAAACAACTAAGAAAGCTATGAGGACACCAACACATGATTTGTCTACAATATTAACTCATAGAAGAATCATCTCTCTTCTCTCCCCTCATCTGTCAAAAACTGTGGCCCTCTCTCACAAACTGCTGCAGAAGCCAGAACTACAGGGCATTTTGAGAAGCAAGGCTTGAAACCCGTCTGAAAGTAACAAAGCCACCCGCCAGTCAGCCGGAGTCAGTCAGTCTCTCTCCCTCTCCCTCCCTTCCTCTCTCTCCCTCCCTCCTTCCCTCCCTCTCTCTCTCCCCCTCCGATCTTCCACCAGCAAGCCTCTCCCCAATTACTGCCCAACTGTAAGCCAGCCTTACACCTGCTGGAGGGCTCTTGGTGGTGGCGGTGGGAGGTGGTGATTTGGGTTTTCAACAGCCGGGGGAGCACGGCGGCAAATCTGACTGCGACCTCTGTGGGACCGGCCTGGGGAGTAAATTGGAGCCGGGAGCCGGGGAGGCTCTCCACAGCCAGGGACCTGCCGGAGCCACTTTCGGTTTCCCTGCCTACCAGTAGCGCCTGACACCTTTCCTACGTCCTTTCGGTGCACAATACCTTCCCTGCAGAGTTTGCAAAGCTCTCACACGGATTTTGGGTGGACGGGTTAAAAGAGGGAGAATGGAGTGGCTAGAAAGGCATGGAAAGGACACACGGGGTTCTCCTTTTTTAAATTTTAATTTCATTGACACGGCTTGAAAGGTTTGTTTTGGTATAAGGCAAAGCTGCCAATTCCAAATACAAACAGACGGACACACACTGTGTGTATCAGATGTTAGGAATAAAAATGGTTTATTGATTGAAATAATAGAGGCATTATTTTGATTTGTCTTGACATGAACGCTGATTTATAGAGCTCTTCCCCCATTGATTTCTTCTTGTAGTCCAGACACATGGAAATGATAAAAATCGCACCAAACCTCACCTTGGTGCTAATCAAGACTGCTCAATGCACGTTATAAATCTGATATTATATTTATTGCTTATCTTTATTCGAGAGGTTAGTCTCCGTCCTAGAATTGTCCCCTTTCAAAAAAAATTTTTTTTTTCGGGTGCATCTGTTTTCACTTTGCACTTTCAACGGGCTGGAGTAGACAATAGTGTGAAAAACATCTGAAAATATGAGGCGACAGAGCTGCATGTGTGTTTCATTTCTGCAGTGTTAGGGTGGAAAATAACAAAAGAAACACACACATACACACACACACACACACACACACACACACACACACACGAACACACGCTCAGAACTGCAGCACAAAGGATGCTCTGACCCAGAGCTAAAACACCGGGCAAATTAAAGAAAGGGGCAAATCGGAGGAGGGCCTAGGGCAGCGAGGGTCCCGACAATTTGGGAAGGCATCATGGACCTAGTAGAGCTAAGAAATTAAATACGTGTGAAAGTAATTGCCTAGAACTGGAACTCATGTCCCAGAGGCTGAGAACAACACCTTTCCTTAAAACGCCGAGTTTTCACCAAAAGAAAAAAAAGTAATTTTAAAACAAACGCCCGACAGCCACACACCCAGTCGCCCCAAACCCAAACCGAAACTGAGTGTTCTCAGTTTAATTCTTGAGAGATCCCCATCTAACCTGGAGCCAGGCTTGGAGCTCGGGAAAGGTAAGGGGGGCTGGCGAGGTTGGGGGTGGGGGTGCTGAGGAACGCCTTTCGCGTGAAGGGGCAAACCTGTTCGCACAGTTTAAAGTTATGGAAATACAAAGGCCGGCGTGGGGTTGTCTGATTACCCACGGACGCCGGAGGGACGAATTGTTGCCTCCAAATGATGACTACGTTAAACGTAAATAAATAAATAAATAAATAAATAAATAAATAAATAAATAAGGCCAGTTGGTAAAGAGGGAAGAAGATTTAATACCGGAGAAAGTATCAGAGCCGAGCGTACAGAGCGCGGCCGCCCGGGAGCTGGACCACTGCTGCGCAGCGCAGCCAATCCCGGGCCCGCGGGCGCGAGCGGAGCGGGGGCGGCCCAGCGCCAGCAGCAGCTCGGCGGGCCTCGGAGTCCCCAGCGAGGCGGGACCCCGACCCGGCTCCCACCCGCAGTCCCACGCGAAGGGCTAGGGGACCCCGCGCCTAGGCGATCCTGGGGGAAAAGGAATGGCGCTTGAGCAGAGAAAGGGATGCCCAGGGTTCTCGATCCAGACCTCTGCCTCGGTTTCCCCGCGGTTCCAAGGACGCGCTTTTAGAAAAAGACGTCGTCCGGAGCGAGTGTCCCATCCTCCCAGGGGAGGACACGTCGCTCCCCTGGCTCCCTGAAGAGCGAATTTCGCTTCTGCTTTCTCTCCAGACCCTTTTATTATTCTTACAATCGGTTTAGTTTATTGGACAGCCTGTTGCGCCGCCGGCCCGGAAGGGTGATCCAGTTGGGGCTTCTCAGTTCCCCCGCAGGCTGTCTGTCGCTGGGTGCCACCTCGCTGACCCCAAAACGAACGGGTTTTCTGGTTGAAAACAGTCTCCGAGTTCGCGAGGCCGGTCAGGTCCTGAGGCTCATCTCCGCCAGTCGCGGGAAGTTCCAGGGCTGGGGTTAGCTTTCCCGGCCTGGGGCAGGACCTCTCTCACCTCCCGAGGCTGCCTCCCTGGGTAGACCCTGGACCACCGCTCACTTCCTTACATTTGATGCTTTGGAGATTTAGAAACCGCTTGCCTTTGTACCTCATCTGCCGACCGCCCCTTTGCGTTAGAGGATCCTGTTCCCCCTCCCCACACAGACGCACACTCATTTTTATTTTTAATAAATGATTTAAAAAATCAAAACAAACCTCCGAATCAGTCTGCCCAATTTTACGTTCCATCTCCTCTGTATGTGTGTTAAATTCTCTCTGCCAATCGATGGGGAAGAGTGTTTAGGGGCATTTGCAATTTCCTTTGTCACTTGCCACTCTGTGTGTATAGATTTTTACATATCATTTGTTTACCAAATCAGTTCGTATTTTCTCAACCCAGGACTTTTGTTCCTAGACTAATTGCCCAATACTCGAAGGACAGGACAATTAGAGGATCCACCAGATGCAGGAAGGGTCAGCCATTAAGAATACGGGGAGATTGTTGTGACAGATTCAGGCACCCCGTAGATTTTGAATTAATTCGAAGAGCCCTCTGTGCCTTCCTGGGACTTTTTAAAAAGGCTATTCCTTGAAGTGATGGTTGGGTGCCTAATGCCTCTTAGCCTTGACCTCCTCTTAGACATCCTCCTTGCTCAGCCCAACTGTGTAGATCTGATCGCCCACCCTGGTTGCAGGTAACAGGCGGTCACTTCGCTCTCCTGGCCATATGATGCCCACCTGCATTCTGGTCTTGAATAGTCTCAGGTTCCTTATTGAGTCTCACTGGTTTACTTATTGATTTCTTTACTTGATCACATCATGACTCAATATAGCTGAGTGATGTGAAGCTTGGGCATGATCCTATTGTTTCCCGGATTGAAATCCAGGCGGTGAGAAATTTAGTAAGTGGAGGTTGTTGGTGGCACAAGCATCCTTTTGTTTTGATTTGTGCTTTTTAAGAAAAATTCCACAAAAATGACTGAGTTCTAAATTAGAAGAAGCTCAAATTACTATACAAGTGTCTGGCAACCAAAGTCAGGTTTTCATAGCAACCTTACCCCACACCATCTAATGGCAAACCGGCTGAGTTGACCATATGTTCACCTCCAAAGAGAATGCTATAGGCAACTTCATCACAATTCCCCTGCCAGTCAAACAACTGACATCTAAAGCGCCATCAAGAACTTTGTCTATTTCACTTGAAAGCAGCTTGTATGGTATTTGAAACTTATAAAAATAACTAGTTGTAGCTGGGGTCTGTGGCACACACCTGTAATCTCAGTACTTGGGAGGCTGAGACAAAAAGATTAGAGGTTTGAGGCCAGCCTCAGCAACTTAGCAAGACCCTCAGTAACTTAGTGAGCCCCGCTACAAAAAAAGGGTGGTGGTGGTGGGGATGTAGCTTGGAGATTGAATGCCTCTAGATTCAATCCCCAATACCAAACAACAATAACAATAATGATGACAACAACAACATTTGGGGAACAGATTTGATTTTTGCTTGGGCAGTTCATGTTATCATTTATAAAGGTCTTTTCAGGTGTGGCAGCTCTTTACATGAAGATTTCAGCTGTAATTAGGCACACAGGTGAGGTGCTGATGCTGATTGAGATGTTAAGGGTAACATACACATGAGTAAACAGAAGAAAGACCTGTGGCCACAACCTCACTTCAGAGCATAGCCGGTCCATAGGGCACAAGGTGGCTTCTTTCTACTCTTGTCTTTATTATTTTATTTTTTTACTGGTGCATTGTAATCATATATCTTTGTTAGGTACAAGCTAGTAGAGGCACACATGCACACATCTCTCATTTAACCCTTCCCTAATTCCTGCCCCATTCCCTCCCCACTCCCTCTTGTCTTTATTACTGAACATGATTTGCTGTCTCAAATGATAATAAGTACCCTGACAGATAATGCTACAGATGGCCCAGGATGCAGTCAAAGTCCTGTTGGTCTTCCATGAGAGTGTCATTGTCATGATGTGGGTAGAAGTAAGTTGATAAATAGAATTTGGAATAAGCAACAAATGAGTACTTCCAAACATTAAGCTATGGATTGATATTTTATGGATATGAGAAAAGAGAAAAGAGGCACACTGCCTTCTGAATGGATAAAATTAGATTTGTAACTGGATTGAAGGATTGTCAAAGAATAATAGCCACATATGATGGCTTGTCTTATCTAGCCACCTAGGCAAGAAGAGATTGGGGTTAAGCAAATTCCTGCCCAACACTATTTTAGGATTTCATGTTTACTAAGCAACTTTCTGATTATAATTTAAAGTGCTGCGTGTATCTGCTGAGTTATGAAAATGTACCTAATTAGTTCCTTGAGACATGTATGTATGTGTATGCATACACACATGCATCTCCATGGACATTTTGATATTTTGGTTTTAGGGTTGTTCTTAATGACTTTGGTTAAGTAATTCTTCTCTGAAAGACAGAGTAACTCTTGATTTGCTAAAAAGTCATGGTTCTAATCCCGCATGATCTAGGATCAGGAGCAGTGGACTATGAGGAGCTCTTGGGGGAAAAGCAGCCAGCCTGGCTTTTTGGCAAAGGTCTGATACACCTTCCTAGTAACAACAACACCTCATTGGGCATATTCTGAAATTTCAACAGATAGTAATGGTACCTACAACTTAAAAGTACCTAAGAATTATTTTTTAAATGAGCAAATCAAAATATCAGGAGGTGACTCTACCTTCTAGTTTGTCCAAACTATCCTTGGACTTAATTATAGCTTTGGACTCCACCAAATCCTGAGTTTGTTAAGATTGACACCTAACCACGATAGTGTATCTTTTTTTAATGTTTAATGTTATGTAAGATTTTTTTAAATGTAATTTAAATTCTACTATTTGGGGAATACAAATGGTTTATTGTTTTATTATCTCTGTTCCTGATTCTGTTAACCCTTGTCTTTCCTTAGTAGAAGGAACTACTAAGTTTATTCAGCTAGTCCAGCAGAAAACCTTTCAGCTCTAGTGTAAAAGATACTATTGCATCCACTTTATTTAAGTTTTTCTACTATTGCAGACAATGTCACACTCATTGCTTCAAAGATGAACACACCAGAATTTTGTAAAAATGTAGTACCTACCACTAGGACTGTTGGAGGATTAAATCAGATAAAACATATAAAGGGTTTAGCTCAATGTCTGGCACATAGAGTCAAAATATATATTAGTTGCTGCTGTTTTAGGCATAGTTCTGTACCTGAAACTTTTAAGGGATGGTATATATTGACACCTTGTTTCCTTTTCTTTGCTTGTGGCTAATAGCTTAGGATCCTTCCTCTAATAGGTGTATTCAAAGTTATTTTCCACTAAATACATTTCATTAAAGCTGTTTATGTTCAGGGATGTAATATAAACCTGGAGATTGGTGCTTGCCCTGTACAACTATTTTTACAAATTATTTTAAACAAAGTAAAATAAGGTACAATCCATCACCGATCTCGTGGCAACCTCATTTTTCACGTCTCTGCTCATAGATATTTTACTCACCCTTCCTGTTTCTTTGAATGCTAGAATTGGAAAAAAGTTGAAGACTAAAGAATTATGGAGTCATTGAGTTTTCAACTGTAAATAAATTTAGTTATATCTGATTCCTAATCTAAGTAAATTCTTTATTCATTCTTGGTAACTAAGCTATTTTTCTCTTTAGATGTTCTTACAAAAGTCACCTTAAAAATCTACCTAAATTATATATCTTCTTCATACAGCCTTCTAGACCTCTTTAAAATGATTTCCTAATTGTAGACTATGATTTCTTCTTATGTATTCTATGCTGCATTTCCTCCATAGGCAGATTCTTGCTTTTTCTGGAAAAAAAAAAAAAAAAAGGAATCCTTTGCATTTCAATATATTTTCTCTAATTGTTAAGAATTGAAGAAAAACTCACTGATCATCTCTAGATTATTTTTCATAGATGATGTTCGTGCTAGCAATCCATCAGAACTGCAGCTCAGTGAGGATTTGTATAAGAAATATATTGTCATTGAATATTTATTGATTTAATGTTTAAGTTTTTAAATCTTTGAATAAATATCACTTTGATCCAAGTGATTTATGACTTGCCTCTTTAGTAAGTCTTGACTACTCTGTACTGCTCAAAATATGATAATTTTGGCCATCTCAATGACTTCAGTAAACTTCAAAGCACAGAAGCTCTTCAGTTTTACTATCATTGTTTTATCTATCCTGGGTACAATTTTTGCAGATGATTTAATGTATGTAAAATGAAGAAAATGCTACAAATCAATAATCTGGGGGTTTATGCCAGGCTCAGCCATCATAATTTGCTGTGTGATTATATTTAAGCCTCTTGAGTTGCTCTTTTACTTTAATTATCTGCTAAATGGAGGAACAAGGAGTTTCATGGTGTGTGTGTGTGTGTGTGTGTGTGTGTGTGTGTGTGT
>PVLC010000367.1:58787-221246 GCA_004027655.1 Graphiurus murinus | reverse complement strand
CAAGGAGAAACTAATAGACTAAAGATAGAAGTCACAGAGTGTCATCTGGAAGTGACCAAGTTAGTTTTTGCAGACACTGCATTTTGCTTCACTCTCTATCACGTCTTTGTCCATGAAACTCCTGGGAGTACTGAAGCACCTGCCACAATGCTGCGGGAAGGGAATACTGTCGACCTAGCAACATTTTTCCTGAAATGCAGGAAGTGCTGATAAAATAGAAACTGGTGTGTGTGTGTGTGTGTGTGTGTGTGTGTGTGTGTGTGTACCTGTGAAACTAAAATAGAATCCTGTACAGGAGGAAATATATATTTCATAAATATTTGTTGACTACTAGTTATAAGCACAACACTGGGGTAGATGTTGTGCATGGCTGTAGCAAGGTTCCCAATTTATCTACACCTATATCTATCTCCCCAACCTGCTTAGCCCTCCAGGGAAGATATAGACCATGACTTAGTCATCATTTTGACTCAACTGCCCAGCATAGTTTCTGACACAAAGTAGAATATTATAGAAATTAGCCAAAGAAGGAGAAAATAGTGACTACTCAGTGTTTTCTGGTGTAAAACATAGAGTATTCAGTATTCTCAGTAGTTACAGCAACAGTAACCTTTTAATAAAAGAGATGATTGGTATGTTTAAGTTGTTCTGACTAAGATGCAAAGGAGGAAGCCTTTTTTCTTTCAGAAATAATATGTACATAAAACACATGTCCCTTAATTCCACTTCTACATTTTAATGTAAATATCTACCTGTAATATGATGTGTGTGTGCGTGTATGCAGAGAGTCATACATCTCATTTTCAGAACAAAATTTTAACCCACTTGAACCATGTCTTAAAATTCTCAGAATTGTCAAAGTCTAGTTCAGCCTAAGATATATCAGCCAATAAAAGTGATTATAATGATAAGATAACCTTTCTTCTTTCTTGGGAAGAAAATCGTTATATACTTTACTCTTAGATGGGGTTGGCGACAGGCAACATCAATACAAGTGATGCTGGCTTTAATTGTTCCAAAACTTAAACTTGGATAACTGCTAGAGCAAGAGTTTGATGACTTTTACACATGTGAAAAGATAATATTAGAAATTTTTTCTGCAAGGTAGTAGTTAACTGTAGCCAGAAAGACCTTGCTCATCCACCAGACTTAATTTAGTTGAGATGTCAAAATTTTTCTTTAATATTGACACCACAGGATAGCTTATTACTGGTTTTTGACTAAGAACAAGGTAGCAGATTCCTTTTATCCTAGTAAAGAGCAACATTTCTGAAATGAAGAGATGTTGAGAATTTCACATAAAAGATATCTAGATTTTGCCACTTCTAGTTAGCAACATGTGAAATGGAAACTCAGCACATAATTCATAGTAGCATGTCGAGAATGTGAGCGTACACCTAAGTTCTGTAGCATCTGCGCAGAGACAGCCCTATTCAGCTGGACATGCTCCACTTTTATTTGGCTTATTTTCCTTACATATGGGAATCATCGGGTATTTTAAAATTGTTTTTTCTCTGCTGATGGTATATTTTCATAACTACCAACTATTAGGCACTATTAATGTAGTCACTAGTAAGTTTAATCCTGACCAAGATCCTTCCTTTGTGGTTATGATTTTAAGAAAATTAATTAGAATGTGTTTTTATTCAGTTTATTATCTTTTTCATTACATTTTGTTTTAACATAAACACCTGCCATAAAGTACATTGAGCAAGGAAGTATATTCACCACAGTTATGTGATTCATATGTATTTACACAGTTATAGTGATTCCTTACTAAAAGCTTACTTTTTCTTTTGATATAGGGCCTTGCTAAGTTGCAGAGGGTCTTGCTTAGTTGTTGAGGCTTGCCTTCAACCTGTGACCCTTCTGTTTCAGCCTCCCAAGTACTAGAAGCATCATGCTCAGCTATATTTTGAGCATGGTGTGGCACCATGCTCAGCTATATTTTGTACTCTCTCTATTTGTTTCTCCTACCTTCTGCTACAATATTAATAGCCAACCTTACCACATGCTAAATACATTCATAATCTTATTTAATCCTCAGTTGCCTCCCAAATGAGAGACTGAGTAGTGAGGTTATGCCACTTGTCAAGCTGTGACTGATGCTCAGTCCATCTTACTTGGTCTATCACTACCATCATTCATTTCTACCTCCCAACTCACCCCAAAGTGCTGAATACTTTTTCATGTTTTACTGACTTATAGAAGCAGCTACTGCTTCCTGCTCCAGGGTGAAGGTACTGCAATCACATTCCTGACTCATCACTAATGTTCTGATCTCCCTTGGTGCCCATTTCCTTTTCTTCTGTTAGAGGCAAGGGCAGCAGTTTGAGCCCTATAGCACTGACAGTCAGAATGCCAAGATTTCTTTAATGTTACTATTTCCAGCAGCCTCCCTGCTGTAATCCAAAACACATAACCACCACAACCTAGAAGAAGATTTGTTTGCTCGCATTTCTGAAGATTTCAGGGGTTCAGTCCATGTCAGACTGGTTACATGTGTGGATCTCAGGGCATGGTGCTGAGAGACAGAGAGTGAAGAGTGCAAGGGATCTGCTCTCACATCAGGAGGCTGGAAGGAGAGGGAGAGCAAGGGGCGGGGGAAACCATACATAATCTCCAAGGCTATACCCCTAGGAGCTCCTCCTTAGCAACCAAGCCCCACCTCCAACATGGCTTCCTTGTCTCTGTGAGGTTTAGGGGGATATGCTAAATCCAAACCAAAACAGTTACTGACACAGAGTTGTGACTTTTAAGGACACAGTGACATTACTTCAAAATAGCATTGTACATTATGCTCAGCCTGGGAAAATAGAGCAATGTCTCTCACACAATTGTCGCTATTAACATGCAAAGAAAAAAAATTTCAAGCTCCACAGAAATGGTAGGCTTCAAAGACAACATTTGTTCCTCTATTTCTAAAACAGCATGCAGACTTTTACTAGTGCATGCTGACATATTTCCCTGAGTGGGATTTAAACCTGGACTGCATCCAAGATGCTTCCAGAACCTCTCTCAGCTGTTCTTAACCATCGCCACACCTGCTGTTTAAATGTTGATTATATCTTTAAAAAATGACAATAGTAAATTTTCTCTTCCTCGTAAAAATTACAGAGTAAAGATGTACCCATAATAAGTCATCTCTTCTGAATTTAAAATCTAAGTAAATGTGATATATTAATTTGTTATGAAACCTAAAGAACTATTGAAATATAAGTAGTCATCTAAAACTGAACAAATTACTTTGTTCTTTCAGTACTTTTTTTGCTCTTAAAAGAACATATAAAATATATAGTTTATGAATAGACTATCACTGTTTTAGCTTCCTGCAAATATATATATACATATATGTATATGTATATGTATATATTACATACACACATATACACACACATATATATGTAGGTATATATATGTATGTATGTATATATATATGTATGTATATCTTCTAGTAGAACATTTGGAAATGAGTTTTTAAAAAATTATTATAGCTCACAGCCCTGATCTTCTTACTCAAATTTAATACTGCATAGTTTTGTGTGTTTTGTCCTAGAGCTTTCTACAGATAACACTATATGTGTGTGTAGATAATGCTTTTACAAAGTTAGGATAATAATATTCTGTCATTTACTTTTAAAATTTTAACATTACAAAATAAGTATTGCCTTTACCAATTTAAAAATTTTGAAAGACATTCTAAACCTTATATATTGGTTTGAATAGATTATCAATGTTTTTAGCTTCCTGCAATTATTTACAGAGGAATAGCCCCTTTAATTTTTTTAAGCAATGCTATTTTTTTTTTTTTTTTTTTTCGGTACTGGGGACTGAACTCAGGGGCATTCTACCTCCGAGCTATACCCCCAGCCCTATTTTTTATTCTTTATTTTGAAACCGGGTCTCACTAAGTTGCGGAGTGCCTCACTAGGTAGCTGAGGCTGGCCTCGAACCTGGATCCTCCAGTCTCAGCCTCCCGGATGCTGGGATTACAAGCGTGCGCCACCATGCCCGGCTCAATGCTATTATTTTTTTTAAATTGTACATAAGTCTTTGTCCCTGTCTTAATTACATTATTTAAATTTCCAAAAGTGAAATAACCATGTCAAAAGATGCAGATTTGTGGGACATACTGTACATGTTTCTAAGATGTTTTTGAACCAGCAGAAGGGCCTGACTCAACACAATCCTAAACTCAAATATGTTCAGTCCACATGGATATTATCGTGGTTTTGCCTTGCTTTTTTCATTTTTGAAAGCATAAGCATATAGTTTTTTTCCACTACATTTTTTTCTTCTTTGATTTGTCTGTTCACATTATTTTGCCCTTTTAGGGTTTCAAATGTGGTTTTTACTTTTAAATTCTTCATACAAATAAGATAACATTCTGACATATATTTTGCAAATTTTTACAAGTTTGCTCTATGAAGTAAACAGTATAAACTTCTACTTTTCTATTTTTATTCCATTACTTTTGTGCTTTTCAACCCTGAATCAATGAAACATTCCTCTTCATTTTCTCTAGATAAAAAAAAAGTATCTCTTTTCCTCCCTTCCTCCCTCCTTCTTCCATGTAATTCTTTTACTTTCCTGAATTTCTTACTTTGGGGAATGAGTGCCAATGTTACTTGAACTTTTTCAAATGGATAATTGTTTCTAGTTGTCAAAAATCTTACAACCTGCTATTAATTTTCTCTAATATTTCCTTTGTAACATTTTTTTTTCCTTTTTCTTTCTTTGGAGGGGCACTGGGGATTAAATCTAGGGATAATCTACCTCTAAGTCACACCCCAAACCTATTTTATTTTGAAACAGGGTCTCACGAAATTGCTGAGGTTGTCCTCCAACCGGAAGTCCTCCTATCTCAGCCTCTCAAATACTGCAATTACAGGTGTACACCACTGTGCCCAGCCAACATTTTTCTTTTCTTAATGAGCCAGCATAGCACAATGGGCTTAGAGCTACTTTCTAATCCTGGTTCTTTCTCTTACTGTGAGCTGTGTGACCTTGACCAAATTACTGAACTCAAGCCTTACTTTGTTTATAAAATGTACAAGACTTGAGCTCTGAACATAGTCCAGTGTTAGAGGGCTTGCCTTGCAGATGTAAGGAGCTGGGTTTGATCCCCGGCACCACAAACTAATAATAAAAAAGTATGCAATGGTATGGGTTAAATTAGATAATATATGTTAATTCTTGAGAACAGTGTCCTGGGATAATAGTTATCCAATAAAAACATATCTTAGTACTTATTTCTCAAAGCTATTGTCAGGAGCAAATGAAATTTATATTCTGAAAATGCTATTCAGATCACAATTACAGAACCTGGTAGAAAGTAGGTACAATAAGTGATAGCTATTGTTTTCAATAACTACTATATTATCTCACATACACATTTTTACATTTCATTAACATTCTTTATTATTATCATTATTATTATTATTATTATTATTATTATTATTATTATTATTTTATTATTTTCCACCTCTAAGTCAT
The DNA here is from genome assembly GCA_004027655.1 of Graphiurus murinus. Lineage (NCBI taxonomy): Eukaryota > Metazoa > Chordata > Mammalia > Rodentia > Gliridae > Graphiurus > Graphiurus murinus. The sequence goes on along the minus strand of PVLC010000367.1, from coordinate 215,750 downwards.
CTGGTGATCCTGGATAGAATAGATCTGGTCTTGATGCCAGGTCAGGTGGTTAACCGAGGATGAGCCAGCAGGCTGTCCGCCACCAATAACTGGTCTAAAAATGTCTATGGCTGGGTTCTGGCACATAGCTTTAATTGCATGGGTCATGTTTAAAATAGAAAGGGCAGCTGGCATATCCATCTGGATCATTGGTTAGTTCCTTAAAGAATTAATTGGTATGCACAAATCATCACCAAAGAAAAGACTGTTCTTCAATTTGTGATTATGTATTATATAACAGAAACAAAGCAAGAAAGAAAGGAAATGTAGACTCATGGAATTAATAATTCACTATCTTGAAAGAAATTAATTTAATACTTAATTAAAATGAAAATTAAATTACTATACAAATAACTTAAAATATATGAAGTATTGCCTATTTGATATTTCATATTAGTTGTGTTAAATTAAATATGGCCTGAAACTGTCTCAGTACTTTGTACTTTGAATCCCTATGTAATAAAGTGCAACCTTACTTAAATGTAAACAAACTGCAACCTAGCTAAGAGTACATTCTTACCACAAGTTGCTGATTTTCAGCCAATCACAGCAGCTAAGCTTTACCCAATCACAGGCTGCCAATTGACCAGGCCACACTCAGATACAGCAAATGCCTCATCACAGCATGCTCAAATAAAGCCAAAGCTGAGCAGTAACTCATGGAGCCGTTTGCATGGGTCACTCGTTTTCCCTCAACAAGTGCCCTTGTGATAATCACTGCCCCTGTTGCTGAGTGGAGCTTGGTTCTGTGTGCCGCTCCACTCAGAGGTTGTTCTCTGCTCAAATAAACTCTGATACATTTAATTTGTCCCAAGTTTTTCTTTCAATAGTTGATACAGTAAGAATGTTTAATGAGGCCAGGAGAATTTTGTTAATCATCTCTCGTATGCTACATGACTCTATAGGCAGAAGTATGGAATTCAGCCAAGATATTGTCCTGGACTTGGATTCCAAGTAATAACCAATTATTCTGAACAATCTTGCTACTTATGCTGGCTGCTCAACGGTGGAACAAAATTCTAATTTTTTAAAAATGTTGAGACATACTTTCAAAACAGCCTCATATGGGACCTCAGTGCCCAGATTTCTGATGGAAGTTGACAAGGTTAAATAATGAATAAATGGACTTTACATAGGTGTTTAGTACCTATTAGGCTTTTTAAAAATTTAAGTGGAACTTAAATTTATCCTAAGTGCTGTGGATTAAAGCCGCACTGCAATGTGCAGTTACTTTCTTTTTAAATTTTTTATTGGTGCTCTATAATTGTACAAAATAGTGAGATTCATCGTGATACACTGGTATATGCACAGGAACTGTAGGAGGGCCTGCTTGTGGGCAGAACATCCTCTGTTCCCACATGTCCTGTGTGGTGTTGGCTTCTTTAATTGCCACTAGAGTGTTGGCATCAAGTTAAAGTAATCTGGACAGAAAATGCTTAATAAAATGTGAAGAACGTTTTGTTTATTCTTGTGCCCTTATGTGATGTTATATATTCGGCCCTGTCTCTTCAGTAAGGTCGACCTCTTACAACATAAGTCAGTGGCTACCACACTAGTGGACTTAAGGGTTACCTAGAGTTCATGCCTAATCTTATTAAATAACCATTCTTGCTCCCACCCCTGAGGTTCTGAGGCAGGAAGTCTGAGTGGAGCTGTGCAACGCACATCATTTTAAAACACCCGGGTGATTCTTCGGATATGGTAATTCACAGAACACTGTGGGGGTGTGGACATAAAGGGTTAACTATGGCTTTCATTCTACGTGTTCATTACACAACCCCAAATACACTATCCCTATGCCATCTTCAATCATCTAACTCATCAAAATGGATGATGTAGCAATGCATAAAAAGTTGAATATCACAAGACATTTAAAAAATAATTATGCACCATAGATATCTGGACAAATTTTTGAAACATACATTTTATTAACAGAACATTGTGAACATTTTTTATTCCTGAAAAATGTGCTTTTCCTTATGTAATTCTGGAGGGGTAGGAGAGAATCTATGTATAACAGCCAGTGGTTTTCAAAATGAAAAGGGTTTCACAAAATGTCCTAGGTATTGTTGCTACATGTCTTAGTAAGTGCTTTCTAATTTCCTTCAGAAGGCAAGTAATCTAGAAAGATACTCAAATAGCAAATTTAAAGAGGTTTCAGCTTAGTTTAACACATTGTTTTTGTCTTGCAAGAAATTCAATTTCTTGTATTTTTCCTTGATAAAGTGATAGTTCTTTATTAGACAATTTACCAATCTGAGGAGATTTAATTTAAGTACATTATGTGTTTATTTAATAAAGAGAGCTGTTAGAATATAAAAATTGCTATAATATCAGTTAGAATCTAAGGTTTGCTTCAAAGCCCCACTTTGTAACTCATTGAAAACTGAGGGAGGTAAAGACTAGAGAAAAAATACAAGATACAAAACAAACTAAATGTCAGCAACATTCAGACTTCATCAAAGAGTTTCAACAAGCCAGGTGTGGTGATGCATGCCTATAATACTAGCACTTGGTTGGTTGAAATAGGAGGATCTCAGGTTTGTGGCCAGCCTCATCAACTTAGCAATACCCTCAGCAACTTGGTGAGACCGTTTCAAAATAAAAAATAAAATAGGGCTGGGAGTGTAGCTCAGAGGTAGAATACCCCTAGGTTCAATCCCCAGTACTACAAAAAAAGAAAAAGAGTTCCAACATAAATGTACAATCTCTATTATTATAAACACCTGGCTTTCACATCACTTTTAATATGATTAAGCCAGGTGTGGTGGTGCAGGTTTGTAATCCCAATACTTGGGAAGCTGAGACAGGAGGATCACAGATTTGAAGTCAGTCTCAGAAACTTAGGGAGGCCCTCTGCAACTTAGTGAGACCCTGTTTCCAAATAAGAAATAAAATCGGCCTAGGTGTGTAGCTCAGAGGTAGAATGCCTCTGGGTTCAATCCCCAGTGCCACAAAAATAAATTAATTAATTAATTAATTAATTAATCATCTCTAAGACACTGTTGACTATACTTCAAATAATTATTATAATATTTTACCTCTTGTAAGCAAATATTAAAGAAAATTACAAAAAGTTTTACTGTAGTTACATAGGCCCACATAAATTTTATGTGAATGTAATCTTTAAAAAATCCAATGCCTAAAATTTTGGCAATCAAATGTAATATAATGTGATCAGAATTTCCAAGAGAAACCCTTTGATGGAAATGGAAGAATCAGAAAACAAGTGGCTATTTCTTGTGGCATAATAAGTGGCATTAAATTCAAAACAGCAACTGAAAGTGAGTAAGAGTCCTGGCAGACAACGGTGTGGGAGGGAGAAGCAGTATGTTTGAAAAGAGCTCTGGACAAGGACTTCTCGGCACTACTGTCATCCAGGCGACCTTGAAAAAGCCATGTGTGGACAGGGGAACTCCTATGAATATAGCAGGAGAAATGTCACTTGAAAATCATTACAGCATTCAAGTAAACACACATTTTGGTTTGTATGTACCTTGTTGGATGAAAAATACAAGAGGAATACATTGTATGTCAACTGTTTATATTATAGGTATTCCTCGGGTCAGAATGGAATCTTTCATCATATTTCTTCAAAATGCAACCATTGCATTTTTAGGTATGATTTGGCGTAGAGAATAGACAATAATTCAAAACATCTATGACTTCCTATTGTACATGTGTTTTCTACAGTTGAAATTTTACAACAGTAATGTGTGCAATTGCAATAAGGTTACATTCCTTTTTCAGCAGAAGGTTTTAATTAAAACTTTTTAGTCACCAAATTACTTAAATGGTTTTTGTACCTCCATCATATTTTCCTATTTGTTTGTCTGTCTGTCTGTTTTGGTGATACTGGGCTCTACCCCCAGTCCTATTTTATTCTTTATTTTGAAACAGACTTGCTAAATTGCCAAGACTGTACTAAACCTGCAATCCTCCCGTTTCAGCCTCCCAAGTACTGGGATTACAGGCATGCACCACCACGTCTGGCTTTTCCATCACCTTTTCTCTTTTCATTGTCTATAGTACTTTTGGGGACATGTCACCTGCATCTGGAAAATGCCCGCAACTGGATTTGCCGCTTTGGGTGATTTCCTAGTCATGAAATTATTTACTTTTTCCACAAATACTAATAAGCACCTAGTGGATAGTAGACACTATGCTAGGCATGTCAAGGAGAATGGAGCATATGATATGCAAACCACACCCTAATTGATTCTCCTAAAATGACCTGTGATCAGAGTTCTTTCACTAGGATATAGTCCATGTTCGAAATCTTGGCTTGATTAGCTGATTCTCTGCTTTTTACCCAAACAACACGGGTTCCACAGGTGCCCAAGAGAAGCTGAGTATTATAGCCATGGGGATTGACTCAGGGCATCTCCATCCTTCTCATGTCACATCTGCCCTTAGAACACTACGACTTGGCTTTTCTACAACTCTTTGATCCCGAGTTGTCACTCTCAGGTGCTTCATAATATAAACTGCTCTTTCTCACCCCACTGTGACAGGATAGTGGGACTCCTGCTTTGTCCATCTCTGGATTATACTCTTTCAAGCCAAAGTACCATGTCTTATTCATCTTGGTAGGGCCCATCCTTGGATCATTAAATGCTTGTTAAATGCACAAGTGTACTGCCTTTCAAACAGGAACCCAGATTGTAGTCTGCCTCCAAAATCTACTTCAGGCTCTAACTTCTCTTTTAGCATAAATGATATTCAAAATATGTAATGACTTTATCTCAGGCACCAACCAATCACAATGGATGCTGACGACAGAACCGGAACCCACAAGTTCAGGCATTATCCCCTTGTTGCCTATTTGAGGGATAGGATCAGGCTGGGGAATCTTGGGGACAGGGGTCTGATTAGCCTCAACAGAAGGGATAGCTTGGTGAACTCAAAATAGCAACTATTTTTGTTGTTGTTTGATACTGGGGCTTGAATCCAGGGGCATTCTACATCTGAAGTATACTCCCAGCCCTTTTATTTTTTATTTTGACACAGGGTTCTTGCTAAGTTGCTGAGGGTCTCACAAGTCTCGAGGCTGGCCTTGAACCTGTGATCCTCTGATCTCAGTCTTCCAAATGCTGGGATTACAAGTATGCACCACCACACCCAGCCCAAACTATCCTGCTTTCTGCAGGGAAACATTTCAAACTGTGAACAAGTGGTATAGCTCTTCTGCCACATAATGGCTGAATATTTCTTCTTATAAGTCATTCCCAGAACACTGAGGCCTACACTGGTCCTCCCCTTCTTGGGAATCCTATAGGAACCCATATTACTCATGTTGACACCTAATTCTATTATGTTTTATAATCAATTGCTTATATGTGGGTAAGTACTGCTCCTAAAACTAGACTGTAAGCTCTTAGGGAACAGAAGACATATTGTTAACTTCTTTCAATCTTTATTTTTAAATAAATCATCCAAAATTTACACGCCATACTGTATATCATTTTGTATTCTTTAAAATGCTTTAGTAGAATTATTTTCATTATTCTTGTAGCTCATATCAGAGTTAATAAAAACTAATTATATTAAGAAAATGTCCTTACCTTTTATATCACTACTTCAGAAGATAACATTCACTATACCATTTAAGCATTTTATATTTCTATCCTTTAGTATTCAAAACTAAGGAAAATCTCTCTCTCTCTCTCTCTCTCTCTCTCTCTCTCTCTCTCTCTCTCTCTCTCTCTCTCTGAAGGGGAGTACTGAGGATTGAGCTCAGGGCATTCTACCTCCAAGTTACATCCAAGCTCTTTTTATTTTAAAACAGGGTCTCACTAAATTGTTGAGGCTGGCCTCCAACCTGTGATCCTCCTGTCTCATCTCCCAGGTATTGGGATTACAGGCATAAGCTGCTGTGCCTAGCTAAATTTAACTTTCTTGATATACAGATATATTTCATAGAGAAGGAATCCTCTCTTTCTCTCTTACACACACACACACACACTTAATTTTAGTAAATAGTACTATATGGTAACCAGTTGCTTAAACCAAAAACCTTGTTTTTGTTTTTCTTTTATAACCTCAACACAATTCTTTAATAGAAACAAAAATATACTTCTTTGAGTCTGATTACTTCTCGCTTTCATTGTTAACATCCTAATTCTGGGCCCAATTAAATTGGTCTCTATTCTTCCTTTTTTGCTACAGTCACAACCCATCCTCCATTAGGGAGGGAGATACAAATAGAGATAGAGATAGAGATAGAGACAGAGATAGAGATAAAACAAAGTTTCAATCCCTAAAAGAAGTCCTACTATTTGCTGGATTAGGACCCTGAAGGCTTCCTACTACACTTTGAATGTAAACTAAATTCCTTTACCAAGACAAATGACATTTAAAAAAAAAAAATCCAAATTTCTACCAAGGTTGGTCCCGGCCTCCCTCTCTACCTCACTGGCCTCCGTCTCTGTGCACTATGCTTCAGCTATGACAGCCATCCTTCTGTCCCTTGAACCTGCCCAGGGCATCCTTGTCTAGCTAGGCAGCACGTTTCCTTATCTCCCCACATATGTTTGAAGATTGTCTGCCCTTACCACAGCCATTTTGTCTTGTGTCCATTGTGGCCAGCAGCTAAACTGTTCCTGATTTAATAAAGATATGCTGATTGACTTACTATCTTTTCAGTCAGCCTAGCAGAAAAGTACTGAATTGTGTTTATAATAGCAACAGAATTCATGGCTCATGTTCTAAAGCAATAAGCAAATGTCCACACACTTATAGCCAATGGATTTTCTACAAAGATGCCAGACACATACATTGGAGAAAAGACAGCCTTTTCAACAAATGGTGTTGGGAAAACTGGTTATCCAGGTATAGAAAAATGGAATGAAACCCTTACCTCTCACCCTGCATGAGAGTCAACTCAAGATGGATCAAAGACCTGGAAGTCAGATTAGAGACTGTGAAGCTACTAGAGGAAGGCATAGGTCCAACACTCCAACATATAGGCGAAGGTACAAGCTACCGCAACAAGACCCCCCAAAGTTCAGGAAATTAAAACAAGAATTAATAAGTGGGATGGCATTAAACTAAAAAGTTTCTTCTCATCAAAGGAAACCATCAAGAGTCTAAGGAGAAAACCTATGGAATGGGAGGTCTTTGCCAGTTATCCCTCTGATAAAGGACTAATATCTAGAATATACAAAGAACTTAACAGACTTTACACTTAAAAACAACAACAACCAATCAAGAAATGGGCAACTGAACTAAGTAGATATTTCACAAAAGAAGAGATACCAATGGCCAATAAATACATGACATGAAGAACTGAAAACCCTTTACTAGAGTTGGAAAGAATTAGTAAAACAAATGAGACAAAAGCCCAGCATGATGGCCTATAACTGTAATCCCAGGACTTGGGAGACTGAGACAGGAGGATGGCAGATTTGAGACAAACCTCAGCAACCTAGCGAGAACCTCAGCAATTTAGCATGACCTTGTTCCAAACTAAAAAATAAAAAGGGTTGGGGTGGCAGAATGCCCCTGAGTTCAATCCCTAGTATCACCATTACCAACAACAATAATAATAAATGAGGTAAGAAAATAAAAGTCTTTGAGAGTAAGTAAACTGATAAAAAGAGGATGATGATCATTCAAGAAGCTGCCAGGATAGATAATCTAAGTAATGTTTGTGATGAAGCATCACATTTATTGTTTTGCTCTTGTGACAAGGCAAATTAATTTGATATGATAAAAAAAACTAGAGTTAGAAAAACAACATGATCCCAATACAAGAAAAATATAGAATTCACTTAGACCAATATACAAATTTACAAATGATACCATAACAGCTTAGAAACGGAAGTGAAATAAAGAAGCCTTCTGATAATGTCCTATATTGTACCTTACCAGAGCTGATCGAAAATTCCTTTCTCTGAAGCCTGCATTGACCATACAAGGCCTTGCTGATTCAAGTCCCAGAAATGGACAAAACTACCCTAGACTCTAGGGAACTCTTCTTTCTTCCTTTCCTTTCCTTTCTTTTGCTTCCTTTCCTTTCCATTCTTCCCTTCCCTGTCCTTCTTTGTACTGAGGATTAAATTTAGGGATATTCTACCTCTGAACTACATCCCCAGCCCTTTTTATTTTTTAACAGGGTCTAAGTTGCTGAGGATCTTGCTAAATTGCTGAGTCTGTCCTTGAAACTGTGATCCTCCTGTCTCAGCCTCCCAAGAACTGGGATTACGGGAGTGCAACTCCCACATGCAGCTAGAGCCTGTTTCTTTCACATCTGAAATTACAATATGCATTGTTGTCTCCTGCATAAAAGAAGATGGAAAGGAATCTGAGATGATACAGTTCTTCCCCCTGTGGCTAATATAAAAATTAAGAAACATTACCAGGACTTATTCTGAATAGAAATTGTTTAAGAGTTGAATTTTGCCCTTGACTCTCTCTTGCCCTGAATATATATATATATATATATTTGAGCTACCAAGCCAGTTGTAATAATAGTAGCTTTTCTGAGCACTTTAAGGATTAATGGATTAATGTAAGAGGCAGCCACATGGAAGAGAAATCCCTGACACACACTGAGGAGCATTGCATTTTTATTAAGAAAGCAGGCATTTTCTCAACGAATTTGGAGGGAGAACTCTGGGAGTAGGAATTCTCTAGTCCCTTGCAGGTTTGAGTGAAGGAGGAGGGCTGGGGGCGAGGGAGAAGGCATGGATACTCACATGGATGAATCAGAATACAGTCTTGCTCAGTTGTTTGGAGTTGGGATTGGGGTATCTGCCTAGGAGATTTGCCCATTTTTTTATCCCTCCATGTAATACCTCCCTGCTACTAGTGTCCTCATTGGATCAAAAAAGTGAAAAACAGAAATTGCAACCACATTTTGAAATGTTATTTCCAAACTGCTTTCAAAGTAATTAGAACAGTTCTCAGCACTCACAGGAATTGTGTCAGGCTCGACACAGTTTTCTAAGATTGAATAGTTATATTTTGTATCTTTATTAAATTAATAGATATAATGGAAACATAAATAATAGAAAAAGGAAATGTATATCTTTACAAACAAGAAAAATAAAGACCTAAATAACTATGTTGTATATTAGTAATTGAAAATTTTGTAATAAAAAAATTTAGTAATTATGCCCTTTTGTTTAACTATGGTTTGGCTGTTTTACTCAACAACAGCAGAGAGACATAGCTGCAAAAGACCCTGTGACTCTAGAATATTCACTCCCTGGCCTTTAACAGACAGAGTTTGATGAGCTCTGCTCTTAACCTAAACATTAATGTCCATATTCATAATAAAAATAATACACTATTTTTCCAATTGTAGAATTTTAAATATTTGTCAAATTTGTTATCCATCTTCTTCGCTATAATTTTTTAAATTTGCTTTAAAACTTAAAATTTATCATACTGTCCAAATAGTATCCAGTGTCATTTCTATAATTATTGTTTATATAATTTCTGTGTTTAGGTATGTAATGTACCTGGGAATTATTCTGGTATGATTTGCTTTATCTTTCTCAAAATCCATATGTGAGCCAGGCGTGGTGGCGCACACTTGTAATCCCAGTTATTGGGAGGCTGAGATTGGAGGATCCAGGTTTGCGGCCAGCCTCAGCTACCTAGTGAGGTCCTCTGCAACTTAGTGAGACCCTGTTTCAAAATAAAGAATAAAAAATAGGACTGGGGTATAGCTTGGAAGTAGAATGCCCCCTGAGTTCAATCCCCAGTACTGCAAAAAAGCAAACAAAAAATCCATATGTGAATTTTCAAGTGTAGATATACAATAATATTGTTCAAGGAAAGATTATTCTTTTCTTTTTTTTTTTTTTTTTCGGTACTGGGGATTGAACTCAGAGGCGTTCTACCTCCGAGCTACACCCCCAGCCCTATTTTTTATTCTTATTTTTGAAACTGAGTCTTACTAAGTTGCAGAGTGCCTCACTAGGTAGCTGAGGCTGGCCGCGAACCCGGATCCTCTGGTCTCAGCCTCCCGAATGCTGGGATTACAAGCATGTGCCACCACGCCCGGCTTGGAAAGATTATTCTTGTTCACTTCTTTCCAACACAATTTCGAATTGATTTCTTCCTCACAGCTATCATCTATGCAAATAATGTCAGAATATTCAAAACATCAAATCAAAGTTATAGAAAAGAATAAAGTACTCATTTACATAAAGTTCAGCAGTTTTAGTATCTTATATTTTTGTTATTTTATTGTGACTGTGAGTAAAATTGAAAAATGTATTTGAGTCTTTGGGCCCAATAATCCAACAAGCTCTATAAATCAGTTTTAAGTTTATTTCCAGAAAGAAAAGATATGCCACAACCTCTGTTTCTGTTTTTTCCTTCAGAGAAAAGGATATTATAATTAAAAATTATGAAGTTCTCAAAAACTGTCTGTCATGAATCGTGACAAGCGCAGATGCTGGGAAGCAAGTAGTTTAGAAAGGTCTCAGTGTCTGAAGAAGGGAGCGATCCAGCCTTACAATACCCATGTACACGCAAAGAAAAACTAGAGATTTCCTAAGGTTAGGAAACATAAACTGTAGGAAAACACTCATTTTGCCTAAGGCTCTCTTAGTATTAAGTTAAACATTAATGATTTTTTTTTTTTTTTTTTTTTTTTTTTTTGCCCCATAGCCCAAAGTGGAGAAATTCTGGGCAAAATACCACTTCACAAGGTAAAAATAGGTCCATCCACATCTCTGCCATACCTTTCCTGTCACAACAATCACTGCATGCTCCAGTCTGTATAATTTTGGCAGAAGACTTTACTCAGCAACAAATGGACTATTTGTTTGTTAAGTAATTCAGAGGAATCAGATTGCATGTTTTAAAAAAATGGACTTTTCTTTCAGGGCCAATCTTTACATCAATAGGGCTAGAAGGATTTTTTTTTTTTTTTTAACAAGGCAATGATGTTTACATTGAATATTCCTCTTAAGAAGGGGTGTGTGTGTGTGTCTGTGTGTGTGTGTGTGTGTGTGTGTGTGGTGCTGAGATGGAACCCAGGGGGGCATTCTACCTCTGAGCTACACCCCCAGCTCTATTTTTGTTTGTTTGTTTTGTTTTTTGTGTTTTGAAACAGGGTCTCACAAAGTTGCTGAGAGCCCTGCTAAATTGCCAAGACTGGTTTTGAACTTGTGATTCTCCTGTCTTGGCCTTCCAAGTACTGGGATTACAGGTATGTGCCATCATGCCTGGCTAAGAAGTTTTTGAATGGGTCTCTCAGCCCAGCCCTTGGGTCCCAGGACCATATTGTCACTTACTCTTCTTTACCACAAAGAATCTACCACCTCATCAAGACTTTTGTTCTCTCCCTCTGGAAGAGGCACCTTTCTATTTCATTCTTAAAATGCCTTCATTCTTTTCATGCTTTGCCCTTTTCTTAATGATTTTTAAAAAGTGAAGAAATGGAATATATTTGTGCAACTTTAAAGCACAAAAGGAATTCTTAACATTTTAAAAGATGATCTAAATTACTAAATAAAATAAAATAAATTCATAGAAACTACCTTTTAAACAAGGCAATTAATGGGAGAGGAGGGTTATTGGAGATTGGACCCAGAGGCATTCTACCGTTAAGCTACACACTTGCAGTCCTTTAGTCTTCAGTCCTTTTTTTTTTTTTTTTTTAAGGATCTCACTAAAGGCTCTCCTCAAACTTAGCAATCCTCCTGTCTGAGCCTCCCAGGTACTGGAATTACAGACATGTGCCACTACACCCAGTTTAAACAAGGTAATTACTTCTTAGAGAATATATTTATATGCTGAGACAGGTAAGCATGCAGAATCATTCCCCTTTCTTGCCCCCTCTGTTCAGCTGCATTACAAATGACTGCTGGACAAATCCTCAGTGGGTCACTTAGTGGACATGGGCAACTTAGACTATGACCTTGAAAGAGAAATGCCCTGCTCCCACCACAAACTCGCCTGCACAGTGGTTAAAGCTGGTGGGAGGCTCCCTCCCCAGGGTGAGCTCCTCCACCTTATACTGCCTTCCTTTGCCTGGGGGCACTTCCATCCCAGAAGTATTGCCTCCTTTTTTCACTCTAGTGCTTTCTGATCACGTCTGCCAGCAGCACACATTGCTCTGCATGTTGTTTTGATCCATACATTCTTAAGTTTGGGCTTCATTTTCTGTATGGTCTGATAAATTCAATGGTAAAATTCATCCAGTCCAGGGCATAGACTCAGAATCCTTGCAGGCACTTTATTCTTTGCTCCTAGAAACCAGGCAAGTACAGGGCAAGCGGTTGAGGCCAGCCTTGGCAACTTAGCAAGGCTCTGTTTCAAAATAAAAAATAAAAACAGATGTAGAGTGTAGCTAAGGGTAGACTACCTCTGAGTTCAATCCTCAGTACCATCAGTAGCACGCGCATGTGTGCGCATACACACACACACACACACACACACACATGCATGGATGTACACATGTGTGCAAAGCTCTCAGCATTTCTCACTCAGAAATCCTATGTATCTTAGCTTTCTGGTTTTAGTCTGAAATGAATGACTTGCAATAAGGTCAAGTTCCTGGATCTGACACACCAAAGATATATTTTATTCTCCAGCAGATATGCAAATAAAAATATGTCATAAAGAGATTCCTGGCCAATTTTTTTTAAATGACAATAAGCCTTTGTACTCCTTTTTAAGAACATATCATGCTTGTAAATTATTAAAATCTGAAAATTCAGTTAAATATTTGATTGCTCAACTTTTAAGCCTTTTCACAAACTATTATTATTGCAATCAGAATGGTATTTAAAGGCAGACTTATTGAAACTAGTCAAATATTAGGAATAAAATAACTTTATAAGCTAGAACTAAGTTAGCACGCTTTAAAATGCTGTGATTGAGGGCAGATGAACTCCACATGAATATATAAATAGGGAAGAGAACTTGGCAGCTTGCATGTGAGTCTCGGCAGTATTGCTGAAAGTCACTCATACGATATAAGAATATGTAAAGTCCAAATTAAAGAGAAAGGATCCTTGCTCTTCCTGACAAGGTTTGTTAATATAGACCACTGAGAAGAAACCAACACATGGCGGCCCTCTGTAGCCTTAAGAGGAAAGACCAGCAGGCCAGGAATCAGAGGCGATCAGGTGGTGGCTCACACTAGTTTTACTCCATTAACTTCCTCGCAGGAAGTTGAGAGGTTTGACCAATGAGCTCCACTGTTGACTGCCATGGCACCATCCTCCCTTCTCCCTCCTCTGGGGCCTACAACTTACCCGGACCCCGGGTCCTTTGACCTCCTCACTGTTGCAGCCATAGTAGTCTGGAGTTTTGTCCAGTTCCTGCAGGGTTCCTTGCGCTCTCGCACTTTTAGCCGCGTGGCAGGACGAGCAAAGAGCTGCGTTTCCCATCTCAGCTCTCCAGTTTCTGCCTCAGCGGGCCTGCACTCTGCACTCTGTCCAGGGCTCCCAGGGGCACGCTAACGTGGACAGTCCATGGAGGTGCTCCCGCGCTCCCCCAGCCAGCCCCCCCACGCGCCCCCCACTAGGCGCCCCCATCTGCAGGCTGCTGTGCTGGTGTTGAGAGAACTCAAAACCCCAGCAACTGCAGGCAGCTTTCAGTGACCATTTCCAGTGCAGGCACTGCCAGTCTATTTTTACACCTACCAGGCCAGTTATGCATGTCAATGGAGTGAGGGGGGTGAGGCAGACAGAGAGCAGGGGAGGGGGCGGTGTTGCTTTGCTTTCTACCATGCCAGCAGCCTGCCTCGCACATGGACCAGACGTCCTGCCGGAAGAATGCCTCTACATAGAAGAATTGTTGCATTACTCCATCAATTGCTTTGAATCCTTTGATTTCCCCTCTGTCTCTCTACACTCACAGAATACTAAATCAGTTAATAACCCTACTAGATTAGCGTAACACTTCAAAAATTACTGTGTAATTGTTTAAACCAAGTGGCACCCACATGACTTATACACACTCTCTTTTTCATTATTGTTCACAGAAAACAACTAGCCATCCTTTCAGCATTAAATGTCCATTGCAAACATCAGTCCAAATGGCTTCTGTACATGGTACGGAGGAGTTGAATGTTGTTGTTTTTTTGGTACTGGAGATTCAGCCCAGGGTCATTCTACCTCCAAGCTACACCCCCAACCCTTTTTATTTTTTATTTTGAAACAGGTTCTCACTAAGTTGCTGAGAGGCTCACTAAATTGCTAAGGCTGGCCTCAAACCACAATCATCCTGTCTAAGGCCCCAATTACTGAGATTACAGGCATGCACCACCATGCCTGGCTTGATTTTTATAAATGAGGTACATTTTGTCACTATATAAGGTGCAACAAAAGAGCAAACATTTTGATTCACTTAGACTTCTTTAAAACTTTTAATGTTTTAAACATGTTTTATTTTCATACATGAAGGTATCACTATCCATCTCGCTAATATGTCCTGGGTGTGGAAAGAGGAGTCGGATACGGGGGAAACACACCAAGTGCTGTGTGCCTGTATGTTTGCATCGCTTTCACTCTCACTATGATGTATAATTATAGTGTGCCAATAAAAGTATAAAAAGATTTCCCAAACTTTACAAAAAATAATCAAAATGGCTCTCAACACCATACAATCTTTGAAATCATGTGACAGATTTTTGAAATAAATTGTTTTCCACTAACATAAGACACCAAATACATGGTAGATTTAGAAGCTAATTATGATATAAATCTAGGTTTTGTTATTACTATTATGGATTAAGGTTTATTCCCCCCATGGGAGTGTCCTCTAAATAGTATCTATGGTATATAGTATTATAAATAATATATAAAATAATATATATTTTGTATATATTATTATATATAATTGTTTGAATATTAGTCCTATCTTTCTTCATTTATTATTTGTTTTGTGTATATATATCTTCTCTTTCAAATAATTTGCAGCTATTAGAATCCAGACTTAGATTTTTAGATCATCCATCCATATGTTATATATTAACTATTCTCCAAGGTGCTTACGAGCCTGGAGAAGGTATATAGTCCACAAAGTCTTCCAAAGGGCCCTTCTTTTTGAACATATGTGAACTACTTTATTTGGAATATAAACCAAGATTTTTCCAAATGTTGAAAGAGGTGCACCTCCCCCACACTTTTCAAACTAACTTACCATATCTAAAACATAAAAATCAACATTTGACAGAAGCTTTAATATGAAATTATACAACTTAAAACACTAGATGCAATTTCTAAAAATTACCTCTTGCCTCTCTATTTCATTCTGAAAGTGAAATCTGAAATTCTGTACTCACACAATTAAAAAGGATAGTAAACCACTCCAGATTAGAGGAATGTCCCCAGGTGCTAGAGGAATATTTTTGCTGTACTTTAACAGCATGAATTGTTCCCTGGCATCTTTCAGTCTCGTTAATACGTTATCCATTCTACCACCATGCCTGTGATTTGACTTCTCCTTCAGTCAAGCGTGTACCCCCTTCCTCCACCACTTCATGTGCATCGTCTCCTTCAAAGATCATCTTTTTTAAAACATGCTTTTATTGGTGCACTGTAATCTCAAATCATAATGAAGTTCACAGTGAAAGGGCCGTACATACACAGCACTTCTTAAAGTTCACTATTTGCTAAAAGTCTGCATCACCTTTATTTTAGTCCCTTAATTTGTCCTAACATCTTTTTATTAAGGTTGAGACTATTATCAGCTCATGTGTGTGTGTGTGTGTGTGTGTGTGTGTGTGTTAGTAAGGGTTGAATAATCCAGGGGTATTCTACCTCTGAGCTAGACCCCTAACCTAGTTTTTTTGTTTGTTTTGTTTGTTTGTTTTTACAGTACTAGGGATTGAACCCAGGGGCATTCTACCTCAGAGCTACACCCCCGGTCCTATTTTTATTCTTTATTTTGAAACAGAGTCTTACTAAGTTGTGGAGGGCCTCACTAAGTAGCTGAGGTTGGCCGCAAACCCGGACCCTCCTGTCTCAGCCTCCCAAATGCTGGGATTACAAGCATGCGCCACCACACCCGGCCCCTAACCCGTTTTATATTTTCATTTTGAAACAGAGTCTTGCTAAGTTACTGTGCACTGGCCTTGAATCTGTGATCCTCCTGTCTCAGCCTCTTAAGCCCTGGCGTTACAGGTGTGCCCCACCATGCTGGCAACACTTACTCTTTTTCACATCCTATGCCTGGTCTTTCTCACTGACCTCCTGGTAGACCTAACCACACACACTAGTACTAAATGTTTGTGAAGTAAGCAAATAACATGCAGTCATGGAAAAGCACATAATTCATAGTACCAACATTTAACTGGATTATGCTGATCTAAACCTCTCTCTTTTACACTTAATAATAATGGATTTAATAATTTTAAACATCTTTAAGCATGACAGTTTTTTTTTTTTTTTTTCTTTTTGTGGTACTGGGGATTGAGCTCAGGGACACTCACTCTCTGAACTACACCCCCAGCCTATTCTTTTTTTATTTTTTGGAACAGAATCTCACTAAGTTACCATGGGGTTGCTGACCTTGAATCTGCTATCCTCCTGCCTCAGCCTCCTAAGTACTGAGATTACAGATGAGAACCACCACACCCAGCAAACATGACAAATTTTTAATTACATTCATTGATTTACAATAAACATCTCTTTCAGTATTGAAAAAATGTTAACACTCTTTGGAATGATTTTTCTGAGAAAAAAATTATAGTGCTTTATTAAGAAAGAAAGGGAAAAAAACAAAAAATGAGAGTATCAAAAAACTAACGTGTGAGCCGGACGTGGTTGGCGCATGCTTGTAATCCCAGCATTTGGGAGGCTGAGACCGGAGGATCCGGATTCGTGGCCAGCCTCAGCTACCTAGTGAGGCACTCCGCAACTTAGTGAGACCCTGTTTCAAAATAAAGAATAAAAAATAGGACTGGGGGTATAGCTCAAAGATAGAATGCCCCTGAGTTCAATCCCCAGTACCAAAAACAAAACAAAAAACAAAACAAAAAAAAAACTAACATGTTGAAAACTCTTAGAAGATACTTTTTTTCTAAATAAGCAGCCATTAATTAGTCTTATTCTCCTCCTCTCTCCTTTCTTCTCAGAGAAGTTTTCTCATTCTTTCTCCAATAAACAAACTTTCTGCTTGTCAAATATAATAACTGTGATACTATTATTAGGACTGCTCAAAATACTTGACATTGCGGTCCCGGAACTCCACAGCTGAAGCTCAGTGTTGAACAAGAATGGGCAAAAGAGGAAGAAATGCAAACTCTAGTAATCCTGGAATGGCTGAAAGTCCCCCTTTTCTCACTGAACAGACTTAAATAATCAACCTGGAACATATCACTAGCTAGGAAAACAATTTCCATTGAACAGCTTCCTATTTGTGATCACTCCAAATTTTGCCAATGACCCAATACTTTCCATTAAAAAATAACATTTTGAGATGTCTGCAGAAGAGGACACTCCTTCAGAAGTTAAAACATTTTTAGTTCTATCTCCTAGTGGGTAACTAATAGTTAAGAGCCACAAAGATTTGTCACAAAAGCTCAAGTGAGGTGCTGATGTCTGTATATAACATTTTGTCATGTGGAAACCAAGGTTAACGGACTCTGTGCTGCACCGTGTCTTAATAATATGCCCGTAGATGGTTGGAATCTCTGTGGACATCTGACAAGGGATATGCTTTCTGCCAGGACAGAACAATGTCACCACTGTTCCTCAAAAATGCTTCAAAGTCATTAGGGCAAATTACTCAGAAAGCAAATATTTGCATGTTTGACCACACTTAGAGCCAGATACATGAACTTGAGACATGACTTAGAAAGTGAAATTCAAAGCCCCTGTGATGTGACATATTTGCAATATCTTCTTAAATTTCCAGGCATTTGCTGTTAGTATTTCATCTGTATTGCTGTGTATTGCTGTTTCAAATCCATCACTAGAGAAGAGAGATTAAGAAATAAGAACAAGGCTGGCTTCTCAGCTGTAATCTTCCAATAGTCACTGCTTGAGTCCTTAAAACAGCAAATCTGGACATCATCCAGTGCTGTGTTAAATTTCACCTTTTAAGTAAGAAGCAATGATTACAGAATCATCAGGAAACTAACACCTTGGAGAAGAGCTGTCTTAGTTCTATAATTTAAATCCAGCAAAAGTAACATAAAAAAATGAGATCACAGCTCTTGGAGTTTTGAAAAGATCTCTTAGGTAGGTGTTACTAATCTATCACTAATTTACCTGTGTGGACTTGTATAACCTCTATTAAGTCTGGCTTCAATATTTTCTCTCTCTCTCTCTCTCTCTCTCTCTCTCTCTCTCTCTCTCTCTCTCTCTCTCTCTGTCTCTCTTAATAAAGCAATTACACTAGATGATTACTTCAATTCCTTTCCAGCTCTGGAGTTTCTTGCTTCTAGGACCCAGTAATTGTTAACATTTGAACATGTACCTAACATGAGGTGGTAGTTGAAACTGACCATCTATTTAAACTATTTGAATAGGGAGGGGAAAAAAGGGGTAAGAATTACTTGGTATGTTATGTCATGCTCTCTTGCTCTATGGGCTGGCTTTGTTCAGTCTTGTTTCCCTGGTGGACTCACGAGAAAGATGAAAGGACCATTGTGCAAAATGACCAACTCTTTGTTGATATCTAGAAGCTCTTTTACAAGGTGAGGACCCTTGAGCTTTTACACTACCTTTCCTGAATATTAGCCCCACTAATAAACTTGCAACATTTTAGAGACCACACCCTGTAACAGCTTTCCACATCCCACAGTTGTAAAATAACTTCCACCTAGAAATAGCCTTACTCCAAAACTGACTTTGCAGGGCAGATTCATTGGACTTGGCAAGACAAGTCTTTGCAAGTCATCTGCATACGCTAGTAGGGGTCTTAGTCACCTTCAACTGTTTTTATTAATATGTTTGTAAAGGGCAAATGCTATGATATTAAATTTTTTAAAAAAATGCCAAAAGCCTTTAAAGTGGCAAATTAGAAAGAAAGCTTCACTCAGAATCATGGAATTTAAATTTTTTCTCTCCTCCAAATTGCAAGATTTATTCAAGAATATGTATCACACAAGTAAGAAAAAGCAATGTAGATTTTTCTTTTAAGCTATCATGTGCAAAACAAGTGTTCTAACATGATGTTTAATTAACATTTTGTATTTTGCAGTTCATTGTTAATATATAAGTGTTACATTAACCTTTGATGAATTAAACATTCTGCTTAGATTACAGCCTGCCCCCTTACCACTTTTACTACAATAGTCCTAATTCAAGACCAGTCGTTTCAGTCAAATATATTTACCTGATTAAAATAAGTACGGTTATCCTGCTGCATGCAAAATTTTCAATGCTAAGATAATCACATAAAATCAAAGATAAATTCTTCTAACTTTGGGAATCACTGACCTATGAAAATAAAACGAGAACATTCTGTGTAATAACCCAGGCAGGATACCATTTTCTTCCACAATTGGGTACGTTCGATACAATTTAATTGGCTAGAAGCTAAACACAGAATGATTTTTACCAATTGGATCTGTTATGTAATTGATCAATAAGAAAAACTACATAATTTGTGGATCTACACTAGATAGCCTATATTAACATGTGTCATAACCGTTCTAATTGAGGTCAGTATAAATGACTTTTACTATTCATGCTTTACACAAATTAACCAGAATGGATATGGCCAAGCTATTCAGGGGCTCACAAACATCAATTAACCAATTTAATTTTACATTCCTTCCAGCTATTATTCTCAGTCCAGGCTGCTGCTTCTTGACTTCTGACACATCAAGGGCAACCTTCTTTAATAGACAGTGCTAACAACTTGCAAGGTTTTCTAAAGGTTGCCCCACACAATGCTCCATCAAGTAGGCACTCAGTAAATGTCACCAGCCGACAATTAAAGAGACCATGAGTCAAAAAAATGTCGGATGTCCAAAGCCAAAAAGTCCATTTGACTAACTTTATGTTCTGTGATATTGAATGGGGTCCCAAATGCAACACAAATAAAACAATTCAGCCATTGTACACTCTTGCTTTTTCTGAAGAAAAATCTGTTTCTACAGAACACTCAGAAAATGGTCAGCTACAAAAGCAGGGGTCTCCCCGAAAGCTTTATGTGAAAAGAGGGGCATATGACAGACCAAAATGCAAGATGAGGGCCCTGTTGCAGTCTGGTTTCAAAGTTATTTTTTGAAACGTAAGCCAGTTTTTTTCAGTTTGCCAGTATTTTTCCTAAGTATCTACCTCAGAACGAAGGGAGACAGCTGCTAGATAAAATCTGAAAAGTACTCAGGGTGAATTCAAATTACTAGTGCATAGCATAACTGGTTTTGTTTTGTTTTGCTACTGGGGGTTGAACCTAGGTGCATTCTACCTCCAAGCTACACATCCAGTTCTTTTTATATTATTATTATTTTAAATTTCTAAACAGCGTCTCACTAAGTTGCTCAGGGTCTTTCTAAGTTGCTGAAACTGGCTGCGAACCCGGATCCTCCAGTTTCAGCCTCCCAAGACCTGGGTGTGTGCCACCACGCCCGGCTCCAAAAATATGTTTAACTGTAAACCAGAGCCCAGTTCCACGAAATCATATACACAAATGTTTTAGTCTATTGGTCTCAAAATACTTTAAGAAAATATTTTCCCATCAAAACATGCAACATTTGAAATAAGCAGGAGATGCAGACATTTAAAATATACTGCCATGCAGCAGCCAGGCATTGGATAATCAAGAACAAATCCAAGTTCAAAGTAAATATCTAATGCTAGTTCAAACTGGAGAAGATGTGAGTATTTGCCTTAGAATTAACAATTAAACTTGATTTGTTATGAGGATAGTAACGGATTTCCTTGTTCTCTATTGAGACATGAATCAGTTTACTTCAGTGAGGGACTGTAAAATGAGGTCTCTTTCAAGAAAATGCACTTTGAGTGTATATGTAATCAGGAACAGTTGCCCTAAAATTAAGGAATGAGAAATAAAATAAGTTCATTTAAAAAACTGCAAGCTGTGCGTGGTGGAGCACACGTGTAATCCCAGTACTTGGGAGGCTGAGAAATGAGGACCACAGGTTCATGACCAGCCTAAGCAGCTTAAGGAGACTTGATTTTAGAACAATAAATAAAAAGAGATGGGGGTGGGGGTATAGTTCCAAGGCAGAATGCCTCCCCCGAGTTCAATCCCAGCACTCTCCCCCCAAAAAGTAAAAACTTTACCCCCCAAAAATCTGAATTTTATTGGTCAACTGGTAATTTATTTGGGTTGTAGACCTCTTTAGAGCAAATTTTTCTACACATCATAAAGTATAAAAAAGAGGAGGATGGCAGGTTGGAGGCCAGCCTCTGCAACTTAGGAAGACCTTGTCTCAAAAAAAAAAAAAAAAAAAATAGCCCTGTGTGGTGGTACACGCCTGTAATCCCAGTACTTGGGAGGCTGAGACAGGAGAATTGCAGGTTCATGGCCAGCCTCAGCTACTTAGTGAAGCCCTCCAAAACTTACTGAGACCTTGTTTCAAAAATAAAGAATAAAAAATAGGGACAGGCATGTGGCTCAGAGGTAGGATGCCCCTGGGTTCAATCACCAGTACTGAAGACAAACAAACAAAAATAACAACAACAACAAAAATAATGTAGGGCTGGAGGTGTAGCTCAGAGGTAGACTGCTCCTAGGTTTAATCCCAATGCCACAAAACAAATAAATGAAAAAAAATAATTAAAGTTTGAAGAATTTTTAATAATTGTTCATATATTATTCATACTGGAAAAAAATATCCTGATTATATTTTTTCTCCCTGGAGAATGGAAAAATTATCTTTAAGTTTTCAATCATGCCCTACATTTCTTTTAGAAATAAGATCACTTTATAGGCAATCAAAAACCCTGGGAATGAGCTGGGTGTGGTGGCGCACGCTTGTAATCCCAGTACTTGGGAGGCTGAAACCGGAGGATCCGAGTTTGCAGCCAGTCTCAGCTACTTAGTGAGGCTCTCCAGAACTTAGTAAGACCCTGTTTCAAAATAAAGAATAAAAAATAGGACTGGGGGTTTGGTTCAGAGGTAGAATGCTCCTGGGTTTAATCCCCAGTATCGCAAAAAACAAAACAAAAAACACTCTGGGAATGTAATCATAAAAATATAAAGTCAATATTGTGAATTCATTCTTCTAAATCTTCTAAAAATATATAAATATATCAGTGTGGTCTTATGTCCTTTGAGCTAAAATACTATTGGCTATATCTCGTTATGGAATCAATTTCGAACTTCAGCACTCCATCTGCATAATAATGAGACTGTATAACAGTATAATAAAAGATACTCTTATGCTGATGTTTGTGTGTGTTTAATCTTTATAGTCACAAGTTTATAAATCATACTGTGAGGATGGTACAATTTGTCTTCTCTACAGGAAGATGGGAGGAAGGAAGGGAGGAAGGAAGGAAGGAAGGGAAGGAGGGAGGAAGGAAGAAAAACTTGATAAGAAAAATGCCAATCAATCTCTAAAGATTAAGAGACTTTTAAGAACATTAAAGAATATTTTGAAGAAAAACTTTATTCCTCTCCACTAGTTCAGAGTTGGTATTTAAATACACTCTGTGCTTCCACAGGTCAATGAAGACAGTCTCCCCTAAGCCAGTGCCTTCCTCAAACCTGCTCCCAGCCCAGTCTTCTCTAGCTCAGTGTCCAGCAGCCCTACGTGCCTTGCTACCTAAACTGGAAATCTTGAAGTTTTTAAGATTCCCTTTCCCAAACACCCATTCTTGCAGAATTTACTTTCCCTATCTCTTTACCACTATTTGAGTTCAGTAATTCATTTCCTGATGGAATTACTGTGACTGTCACCTAAATAGTTTTCCCCTTCTTGCTTTGCTCTGCTTTGATCCATTTATTCTCCACACTGTAGCCAGAGAGATCTTTCCAAAACTTGGAACTGTTCAGGGTTACCCCCTATCATATTCACGATAAAAGGCAAATTTCTTAATATGGTGTAGATATGACCCCTCATTCTGGTCTTCATAATCTCATCTTTGCCTTTTCTGCCTTGCAATTATTTCTGGCCTTTTATTAATAACTAATTCTTTGTTGGGGTTATCTTGCTCCCTCTCAATATTTACAAGACTCCTCTTTGAAGCCCTGCTTGGCCAACAAGATTAGGAGCCTGCTGTGGACACAGAGCCAGTATGTGATTATTACCCTGTATTGCAATTGTCCTATGTGCTTGGCTTCTTCACTAGACCGTGGACAGGCTCACGATGGACAGACTTTATCTTTTATCTGTCTGTTTGTCCATAGTATTCCCCACAGTGTCCCAATACAGTTGATTATTGAATAAACGAACAATAAAAATCTTCCTTTACACATTTCAAATATGATTTGTTTCGATAAACAGTGATTTTATTTATCCCATAAATATTTATTCATATCTACATGCCAGGCCCAAACCTATCATTTAAATAAAGAGGCAAGCATGTGACATTACTGATGTACACACGGAAATGCTTCAGTGAAACTCTGAGAATGGCAGTCTGCAATCATCTATCCAATTACCATTCAATGCTCCTTTGTCTTATTCTCATTACTATTCTGTCTATTCTTGTATGGGTTTTTCTCAGCAGTTTGATTTCATTATGAAATGGTCCAAGCACTGAGTCTCTTGATAATCATCTGAATTCCAGGAGCAATAAAAACAACAAAATGAAAGCCGAGTGTGGTGGTGCATTCTGTAATCCTAGTACTTGAGAGGCTGAGACAGAAGGATCACAGGTTTGAGGCCAGCCTCAGCAATTTAGTAAGACACTTAAGTTCTTGTTTCAAAAATCGTCATAATCAGCATCGGCAGGCACAATATGGCACAGGCCTGTAATCCCAGGATTTGGGAGGCTGAGACAGGAGAATTGCCGATTTGAGATCCCCAGCAAGTTAGTGAGACCTTGTTTCAATATAAAAATAAAATAAGGCCAGGCATGGTGGCACGCACTTGTAATCCCAGTACTTAGGAGGCTAAGACAGGAGGATTGCAAGTCCTCAGCCAGTCTCGGCTACTTAGTGAGGCCCTCTGTAACTTGGTGAGATACTGTTTCAAAATAAAGAATATAAAATAGGGCTGGAGGTGTAGCTCAGAAGTAGAATGCCTTTGGGTTCAATCCCCAGTACCACACAAAAATTAATTAATTAATTAATTAATAAAAAAATAAAATAGGGCTGGGGCTATTTTAAGACATGGAATGTCCCTGAGCTCAATCCCCAGTACCCTTCCCCCACCACACTCAAAGAACAAGATAAAAGAGGCCGAGACACCATAATAGCCACAGGCAGAGGTGGCTTATGAGGTGAGGTTAAGAGCACTAGTCACACACTGGATATTCCAGGATGTCCACGGATGTGGACATGAGACAAATGGAGAGCAATTAATGATAATTCTAGAAATAGTGTTTTTCTCTAGAGGTACAAATGGCTTGCTCTTTTCAATGACAGTACACTCACACACATACACAAGCGCGTGTGCAGACACACACACACACACCCCCTGCGATTCCACCAACTGTGGCCACTATGTGTACAGAAACTTCCTTCCGTTCCATTCTTTCCATGTGTAGAACTTTTAGTGTTCTTTCATTCCTGGCTGTTTTTCTCACAGTTAGACCATCAATAGACCCCCACCCTCACGGTCACATTTAATCTTCCTTGCAGCCACCTGTATGCGACCATGCAACCCACTGTCACCTTCACTGGCCTGCTCTAACCCCTGACACTCACTTCCTTCTCTTCTTCACTGTTTTTCCTTACTTAAACATATCATTATTTCTAACACGCCTTACTTTTGATGCAAATGTCAGCCTTTCACAGACAACAACCAACAACAACATAGCAAATGCATAAATGCAAAAACACCTCACAGATATAAGCCTGCAGTAAATATTCAGAAAAGATGCCCGTTCCTTGTTTTTGTGGTCAACAGCCAGTTAAATTACTCGAGGGCAGGGGGCCAGGGGTGCTATGGCACATGCCCGTAATCCCTGTACTACAGAGGCTGACAGGATGGTCGAAGGTTTGAAGTCAGCTTTAGCAACTTAGTAAGACCTGGTTTCAAAACAAATTTTTTTTAAAGACTGGGGATGTAGTTCAGAGGTAGACTGCCTCTGAGTTCAATCTCCAGTAGTGAAATAAAAATAAATAAATAAATACTTAAAAATTAAAATAAAATAGAAATAAAAGCACTGGGTGTGTGGGTCAGTGGTAAAGTGCTCTTGGATTCAATACCTAGTACCACTAAAAAATAAAACAAAATAAAGCATTGGGTGCAAGTTTCCTTTCCTTGCTAATACTGAACATCATAATTTAAATATGTCTAACTGTGGTAGTTATGTAGAGTGAAGCAATGAATGTCATAAAAATTCAAAGTTTTGCCTTATTTTTGTAATGCTTCTAATGTTAAAACTAGAATTTCCAATTTCTAAATCTCTATGCCTATAAAATTTATTTCTGGGCTTATATATTTGTTAACTCATATTGTGTGGCAATGTGAGTTCTATTCAGATTTTGTCAAATTTTACTAAACACATAAGTCATGTTCTATTGAATTGACCAAGAAGGATGTCATGACAATTTAATTTTATCGTAAATTCTCCCTAAAAAAGAATCCATCGATAAGAGTGACTGTAGTTACCATTAACCACTGACATTTTAAAATGTCAATTTTACTGCAATATGTCCTTTCTATTTTAATAACATTCAATTTTAGCTGACTGGGGGATCAAATGTTAAAAACCATCTCTGAGAAGGTGTTTCCTTCTCCTTGTTCTGAAATCTGATATGTTCAGTTTATTATTATCCCCATTATGATAAAGAAAGATCAATTTTCTATGGTATAAAGGTATTACAGATCCTAGACCTCACTGTTCAGCAGAGCAGTCGTGGCCTTCAAAGACCTTTATGTGCTACCCTGGCTCTTTGTATTCGTATTCAGGAATACCTAGGAGACATTCCTTTTTGAGTTTGCTTTATTTGTCCTTCGGTTCTTTCTGTAGTCATAGCCCAAAAAAAGAAAAGAAAGAAAGAAAACAAAAGAAAAGATAACTTTTTGAAGATTTTAGAGCTACCTCCATTTGCAGTTTGATGGACTCTCTATTTGACACTTTGGATCTGGGGGCCCTACCTGCCTCAACTCCTATAAGAGACTGCAGTTGAGGACATCTAGGACTGTGACATCTGCTTTGATGCTATTTTGGTTGTCAGAAATGCTAGTAGTATGCATGGCTTGAGCAGTTGACAATTCGGGCTATTCTGTCCTCTCCTTTCCATAATCTTGTTGTTGGAGACCTTACTATGGTATAAAGTACATTACAACTCTAAAGAGACTCTCCTCAGCTGGGTATGGTAGCACACAATTGTAATCCCAGTTCTTGGGAAGCTGAGACAGGAGGATCGCAGGATCAAGGCCAGTCTCAGCAACTTATTGAGATCCTGTTTCAAAATAACAACAAAGCAGACTTTAAGCTAAAACTTATGAGACAAAGTGGATCATTTCTTACTAGTAAAAGAAATAATCCAACAGAAAGATGTAATGATAGTAAATATTTATGACCCAAATGCAAGTGCACCCACTTTCATGGGACCTCATGTTTTCCATTTGACCAAAAAAAGTTATAATCATTTTTTACTTGATGGTGTTGCAGAAAAAATTAAGTAAACTGTTACACTGAAAGTACTTGCCCCAATACTTAAAAGGCAAAGACAAAAGATTGCAGATTTGAGGCCAACTTTAGCAACTTATCAAGATCTTGTTTTAAAATTAAAAAAAAAAAAAATTTAATAGCTGGGGATGGCCAGGCGTGGTGGCACACATTTGTGATCTCAGCACTTGGGAGGCTGAAACTGGAGGATTGCAGGTTCATGGCCAGCCTCAGCCACTTAGTGAGGTCCTCCGCAACTTAGTGAGACTCTGTTTCAAAATAAAGAATAAGCTGGGCGTGGTGGTGCACGCTTGTAATCCCAGTGCTTTGGAGGCTGAGGCTGGAAGATCCGGGTTTGCAGCCAGCCTCAGCTACTTAGTGAGACCCTCTGCTACTTAGTGAGACCCTGTTTCAAACTAAATAATAAAAAAAATAGGACTCAGGGCATAGTCCAGAGGTAGAATGTCCCTGGGTTCAATCCCCAGTACCGCAAAAAAATAAATAAATAAAAAATAGGGCTGGAGGTGTCTCTTGAAGGTAGAATGCCTCTGGGTTCCATCCCCAGTACTGAAAAAAAAGAAAAAATGCTGGGATTGTAGAGGTCCCTGGGTTCAATCCCCAGAACAAAAAATAAATAAATTAATTAAAGTATTTAGACAGTGCATTGCATTACCTCTCCTACAGTTCAATTTTAAAATGCCACAAAATCAGATGCTATATCATCATATAGACTGTCACAATTTAGAGAAACCGAATAGGCTTTGGAACCCATTATCTGGGATTTGTCTGTCACCTAAGGCATTTATTTGCTGAGAGAGGGAGGAGGGAAAAATCATTCCAGTCCTCCTCTCTAAAAAGAGGTTAAAAATATCTTCC
This sequence comes from Graphiurus murinus, assembly GCA_004027655.1. NCBI lineage: Eukaryota > Metazoa > Chordata > Mammalia > Rodentia > Gliridae > Graphiurus > Graphiurus murinus. The sequence continues at coordinate 188,208 of PVLC010000367.1, read as the reverse complement.
TTTTCATGGAATTCATGTTGTAATAAACAACTGCAAAAGTCAAGTAGAAAATGGACATGCTTTTACTTCTCAGTTCCTTATGCCTGCATCCCCTGATGCATTCCACCTGCCATCTCCATCCAGGCCTAATTTCAGAATAGAAGGACAGCTCACACTGAAGTCAACTTCCAGAAAAAGTTTGTCCCACCACCACCTTACTCATGGACCACTTAGAAGCCAGCCTGGTACCTTCACTGATACTTAGTGACAAACAACAGGTAAGTTGCTCCAAAGTATAACTTCATTTTCCTTTTGACATGGTCACTGAGGATTAACCCTTCTGTTTAGACTTGGCTGTTATGTCCAAACCCCTTGTGCCCCCTCTTGCAAGCAGGCTTCCATGGAGAGGACGATGGGTTCCACTCCCAAGGTATCTCATCCTTATGTTTTTCTTTCCCAGGATTGAAGCTTTGTCCCATAGTTAATATTAGTGGGTAGTGATTGGCCAAGAACAGGTGCTGTCTTTCCTTACTTGATTCCCAAATATTAATGGTTGATGGAATTCTCCATTGCTGTATCCCCCTGTCTGACTAAAAACCTCAATGTTGAGAATTTTCTACAAAGTGGACCTGGCATGCCCTGTCAGGTCCACTCTCTCTTCTTGATCAGCTCTCTTCATCCCATCCACAGATCTCATACTAGGTCTCAAGTGCTCTGACATTGTGTCTGGCTGAGAATATACTATTATGCCTCAAGCTACAGTTCCAGGGTACAAAGTAGTTGGGTGGAACTATTCTATAATTTAAATTTCAGTGCTTTTTAACTTACAAAAATGTCCCTTCGATTTCACATATGTATTAAAAGGATCCATCTCATAGCTAAATCTTATTAATTATTCTCCTAAGTACATTTAAAATGCACACCATAGTAAAATTGCAATACCGTAACCTCAATGTGTCAAAAACTCTGGGAAAAAAATGAAGGAAGAGATACTATTAAAACACTTACGAGTGGTGTGCACCTGCCATCCCAGTACTTGGGAGGCTGAGACAGGAGGATCTCAGGTCTGAGGCTGTCCTCGGCAACTTAGCAAGACCCTGTTTAAAATAAATAAATAAATAAGCCGGGCATGGTGGCGCACACTTGTAATCCCAGCATTCGGGAGGCTGAGACCGGAGGATCCGGGTTCGCGGCCAGCCTCAGCTACCTAGTGAGGCCCTCTGCAACTTAGTGAGACCTGGTTTCAAAACAAAGAATAAAAAATAAGGCTGGGGGTGTAGCTCGGAGGTAGAATGCCCCTGAGTTCAATCCCTAGTACCACAAAAAAAAAAAAAAAAAAATAGGCCTAGGGGTATAACTCAGAGGCAGAGCACCCCTGGGTTCAATCCTCAGTGCCACAAGAAACAAATAGCTGTATAACAGACTAAATAAAATATATGAAAAGGAAAACAATATTCTGAAAAATATAAGATATATAGACGTATGTACACATACGTGCATGTATAAATATGCATCATACTATAAGGATAGAATTTTAAGTGCAGGTTTTCTCAAAGAAGAATCTACTTCAAATGGAGCTAAATAAAACAAAACAAAAACTCTAATCAAGTTGCATAGAGGCAGCTGGGTGTGGTGGCACACGCTTGTAATCCCAGTACTCGGGAGGCTGAGACAGGAGGATCCGGGTTCGAGGCCAGCCTCAGCTACTTAGTGAGGCCCTTCACAACTTAGTGAGACCCTGTTTCAAAGAAAAGGAAAAAAAATATGGCTGAGGATGTAGCTCAGAAGTAGAATGCCCCTGGGTTCAATCTCCAATACCACAAAAAAGAGGCTTTGTGGTCTGATAGTTATGACATCTTAGAACAGTATTCTATTTGTTTTTCTTTAATTGGTAAAGATATTTTCCTCATCAACCATATAACTCTGGTCAAATTCTTGACCTATCCACCCGTGGCATTAAATGATAATCAAGCTCAAAGAGGAAAGGGAAGAAGGAAAGAAACAAGCCTTTGAACCCTGCCGTAAGCCTTTTGTCTGTGCATTTCACTCTAATATCTTGCCAGATGTGTTTTTATCTCTGAATCTCCTATGAAAATGCATGTGGTTTCACACAGAGAAAAACTGCTTCTTCGGGATGTGTGGAATCACAAAGATCCCATTTAAATCAGCTGTGCTTTGCTGTACAGGAATGTCAGGGGCTTTTACACTCAGCTACAGTATGCTGCTTGTTGCAACAGAAGTGTGCCCTGGGTGTTCTGTTTTCTGGGGTGTCTTCACTTGGGAGTCTATTAGAAACACAAGGACAGGCCCCAGTCACTGAGGCCGAATGAACTCCATGCCTCTACTCTTGGGTTCACTCTTGTACTCCAACAATGAACATGCTTTTTAGCAGCTTTCGAATGAGAAAAACTGACAAGATATCTGGGAGTCGAAACACTGATATGTCTCACAAGGAATGAAATCTAGATTTCAGCAATGCAGCCTTATACTCAAATAATCAGTGTGTCTCGGTCACTGTATAGAAAGGTATTTCAAGACAGGAGCTCAGTGACATTAGTCAAATAGAACGAGGCAAGCTCCAGTCTGGCCAGGCTCTAGCGCAGTTAACCTGCCACCGATAGGCAGTGTGAATGAGAATCAAGGTTAATGGGGAAAGAAACAGTGCAAATAGTTGTTTTGAGAGAGTGTTGCCAATCTAAAGAAGCCGGCTTCATGTATCCCAGAGGAATGTTTTACATCCTGCAGACTAGGGAATCTATATTGAAAACAGGAGAATTGGTAATTTATAAAAATCATTAATTGAAAATTTTCATAGTTTGTATATATTAGTGTGACTTTAAGATGCAAACATTAATGCTACATGGGAAGACAGAAATGTTTCTATACAAAAATTTTTGTTCCATCTGTTATAATGTCTGCAGTTTCCTTAGCTAATTTATAAAATGCAGAATAGTGGTTAACAAAAATCTTAAAAGCTCTGACCTTATGAAACAACTGTTTATGCCTGGTACAATCTATAGTGGCCCAAGAAAACTTCTGTTTCTAGACTTGATTCACAAGACTAACAGGACAGGTTTGAGTTTAGGACATAAAAATCATAGTTGTATATTTAGAATCAGTAGGGCATCTATTGCATTCTAGGCAATGGCAATGGGATATAGGAGGAAAATCAGTGGTCTGTAAGTACACAGAAAACTGGTCAAGTCCACTGGTACCAGGGCATTAGGCTGCTCCCGGCAAGATGCTGTTCTCATCTTGCTCATTAAAACTGCAAAGGACATGGGCTTAGGGAAAATACCTTAAGCCTTCCAAAGTAAACTCATTCAGTTGTCAGAAAACCATTTTGTTATTTATGAAAAGAACACTCATAACTTAATATAGGTGCTGTCATGGTCTCTCATCAGTGTTAGAGTGCTATGCAAGTTGTGTAAAAGTGTATGCTCAACATATAATATCACTACACACTTAATTATAACTGAGAAATTAGTTTCCGAAGTAAATGGTACTATATATCTAAATATTCTACCAAGAAAGATGATTGACTTAGGCAAGTGAAACATTAAAGACAAAGAAGAGAGAAGAAAAATTTTTCACCGAGTATATGTGTGTATATATATATATATATATATATGTATATATATATACATATATATATATATATATATAGAGAGAGAGAGAGAGAGAGAGAGAGAGGAATTAATTTTAATGGCTTAAGTTCAAGGTGGAAAAAGGTGATCCCAGTTATATATTATTACCACTGAAACAGAAACCTATACACAAATACTACACAGATTCATGGCATGTCTTAGTTACAAAACAAGAGACGAATAGATTGTTATCTATGTAATTCAAACTAAATAAAATTATAATTTTTCAAACCAATAGGAAGATGGGAAATGTTCAACAAATATTGTTGCAGTTGCTATTTCAAATATCATATATTAGGATCACTAGCAAATAAAAAAATCCACTTCTATGCATTATCCCCTTCTTTTAAATTGCTATTTTACTCAGAAAGGAATCACAAATATATGGTAAAGCAAAAAATGCATTGTATCAGTGCCAATATCATCTAAATTAAGATTGCAATATCATGCAGGCATATAACTAATAAAGACCAACTTCAGATATTTGAAAAAATAGTATTATCATGAACAAAACACTTCAAGAACATTTTTAATCCTTTGAGTGATAAAAAGCATTTTCTTTTCTCCCTCTCTCACATAAAAGGGGAAACCTGCTGATATATAACTAATATTTCTATGTGCATACTACTTTCAAAAACATTGCTTCATTTTATTCCTTAAAATGTGTTTTATTTGTATATGTTATTCACATATATTTCATTCATACATATATGTGTATATATGTATATATATATATGTATATATATATATATAGGAGATCACTATTAACTCAGGTTTACAAGAAGAAAGCTGAAGCAATGTCCAGTGATCCAAAATTTGGTAGAGTTGAGACCAGAATTAAGGACTTCCAATTCTAAATTTCAGATTCTTTCTACTATTCCAAAAACAAAACAAAAAAACTTAGAATTTACTTGTTGGTCTTTGATATATCTCCCTTGGTTTACTATAAGTCTCCTAGCTGAGCTTCCTCCCCATAATTTTCTTCATCACAAAACCGTCCATAATTTCTTATTTATTGCTTCATTGAGATCAGGTAGGTCTTCCTTGCTTTGAAGACCACTCAATTTTATTCCAATCCCTACCTCCCTTCCACACTGGTTAGCCTTGTTGCTCGCCAACTTCTTTGTCCATCTTCTCAGACACAGTCTCTACCTAAGCCAGCCAGCAATTCCACCTGCTTCTGCTTGCTCCTCTATTCTTTCCTGAGAGAAAATGTTTTTTCAATTCAAATCAGGAATCTTTGCTACCCTCAATTTAAAATTTAGTGCATACACTGTTTACACATTTCATCATATTTCAATACATTCTTAAATTATTAGTTAAGTGATTGTCCTGAGGTATGATTAGATTCACAGGATCATTGGTTTTTGTTGTGGCTGTATTTTTTGCTCATTCTTATTTATTTTGGTGGTCATAAAGTCTTTGGGGGAACCCAGGGGCATTGTATCTCTGAGCTACACCCCCAGCCTTTTTATTTTTTATTTTTGAAACAGGGTCTCGCTAAGTTGCTGACAATGGCCTCGAACCTGCAATCCTCCTCTCTCAGCCTCTCAAAACTGGGATTACAGGTATCCAGCACCTGCCTAGCTATAAACTTTCTTATTTAAGTAAAATATTTTCAGAAATATTACTATACTAGAGAAAAATATACTAGAGAAAAAATATACTAATCTAATATACTAGAGAAAAATATACTAATCTAGTATATCTAATATACTAGAGAAAAAATAGTGCACAGTGGTTATTCGATTAATATTTCTTTGATCAAAGGTATTACACTATCCTAAGTTTTATTTATTGTCTACATCTGAACCCACTTTAAAAATGGGGAAGAGACTTGATAGAAAATGAATCATGATGAATTTCTTATCTAAAACAAGAAAAAAGACAAAACAAACACTGCTTCTAATTGATTTTAAGTTTTTAAAAATGTGATTAAAATTAAAAAGTAAAAATATGAATTTTCTGATTAAAAAGTAAGTTTTAAACAATTAGGAGGATCATTGGAGGACTAAAGTGCTTCTTATACAATTTATTGTGTAGTACACAACCCAAAAGACTCTTGTGAAAAGACAAGTTAATTGAATAAAAAGACATGCAACTTAGCTAGGTATGGTGGTACACACCTGCAATTCCAGTACTTGGGAAACTGAAATAGAAGGATCAATTGCAGGTTTGAGGCCAGTCTCTTCAACTTAACAACTTAGCGAGACCCTGTTTCAAAATAAAAAAGTGCTGGGGATGTAGCTCAGGGGTAGGATATTCCCCAGTACCACAAAAATAAAAACAATAAGGAAAAAGACATGCATCTTAATTATCAAGCTTCCTTTAATGGCGAAACATTTGTCTTACTTGCTTCAAATTCTTCTTTAACTTTCAGTGGAGCTTTCTATATGAAAGCTGAATGTTCTGAAAGAAGGCTTCTTGTGTTAAGTGACTGAGTATGTATGCCTTAAGTTACATACAAAGCCCCTTACATGATTCAGTGAAGGGCTTGTAGCAAGTGAAGTGGCATCTGCTCCTTGGCCCTTTGTCGTCAGCCTTCTCCCCAGATGGCTCTTTTCTCACCCACCCACACCCAGCTTTGATTGCTGCCCTCGGAGCCCACACTGAAGGCCCGGGGCCAGCAGCCGACCACCCAGAACAAGAGCTCCAAGTGACCTCTATCCTCAAAGAAATGACTGCTTCAGGTAACCTGGTCCACTTACACTTTATTGGTTTCCATCATTTTAGGATGTGACATGGTTTAATTAAATATTCTGGCCCAGTTTGAGGCAGGCGCCATAAGTAAGGAAGAAGTTTGTGCTGCTGCCCCGGAGGAGCTCAGGGATGTCTTGTTTTCACCGAACTGGATGACTGGATGGCATGGGAGCTGCTGAGTGAGTCTCGAGTGTTTACTGTAGACACTTGTCATTACGGTCCCTGCAACTCAGCCACCATCACAGCCATCGGATCTTTGTGAAGTGATTAACAATAGCACGATGATGCTTTTCTGTGGGTTTGCAATTCCTGCTATTAACAGTGTGCGCAGCGACTAATAGAAAACAAGGGAACCGCAATAAACTTCCTTCAAGTGACTTCAACCAGTGTCTGAAATACAAAACAACCACTACACAGCTTCGTATGATTACTTCATTTTCCATATATACTGCCTTAATAACTTCCAGCAAATTTCAAATACCACAACAGGAGCTATTTTCTTCCCTTATTTCATCTGCCAAGTAGGGTCTATTTTTTTTTAAATTGCGTCATATATAAAATAAAATAGAATCCAACTTAAAAATCTTGAATCCAACTTTGGCCCAAATATTTTGTTCTTGTTATTTGTGAAGGTTTCTGTCACCTCAGAAGGAGATCACCATGCTGGAACATAGAGTCAGCTCAAAATAACTAATATTAAATAAAGAAAAACTTGGAAATTTTGCCTATCTCATTTGTAATAATAAAAGGAGGCAAAAAAAAAACAATTAAAAATGAAGCAGCATCATATAAGAAAGAAATTAGTCTAATAGCTCTCAGGTCTTCATTTTACAGCTGTAGAAACTGAAGTAAGATCAATTCTTACCCAAGAAAGAAATAAGCACAGGTATATAGAAATAAGCACAGGTATCCTGAATTAGTTTTTATGGAGATTTAGCAGTATCTGGTAATTATGCATAGTTATTAGTTATAATAAATGGCATGTTATCCCTTCTTTATAATCTTAGATCTCACACCGACCTCTAATCCTGCTCATTGTCTTAAAAGGGTTTGCAGGTAAACTTGGGCTAAAATACATTAGTAATATTTTATTTTTTGATAGTACTGGAGATTGAACCCTGGACTCTCTACCACTGAGCTAAAATCCGCAGTCCTTTTTATTTTGAAACAGTCTCTCGAAGCTGCCCAGGCTAGACTCAAATCTGTGCTCCTCCTGCCTCAGCTTCCCAAGACACTGGGATTAGAGGGGTGTGCCACTGCTTCTGGCTGATCTTTATGTTAATAACAAAATTAAAGTAGATTCTTAGAGTTAACATTTGCAATGTTAAAAAATTAGCTTAGGGATTAAGTAGTGCCTCTGACAAACTGACACCTGGAAAAACCATCATTAATCACAAGTAAATGCAGAGAGGTCACCATCAGTCATAATGCCAGTTTCTTTTCACATAGACAAATTATAAACAAGTGAATTAAAACTGATAATTAACAGGTCTCTGTGCAAAAAATATAAAGTCAAAGACTGCCATTATTCCTAACCAAATAAATGGATTAGGATATCCTTTTAATAATTGTGGTACTGCCTGACCTTTTTCCTAATGCTACTTAAGTGCTTTCTATTGAGTTTTCCCCCATTAAATAAGCTGCATAGTAATGATATACAACAAAAGGATGTATCTACAGAAGAGCTAAGCTGGATATAAATGAAGCTCTGAGGGTAAGGTGGAAAGTCCCATCTCTACCCCCTGCAGAGATGCTAATGAAATTCGGGAAAATATAAGGAGTATCGTCTCCAACTGTATGGGCTAAAAAGTACATTCTAGAAGTCTGTACAAAGGAGCAGGGTCTCTTCCTGGCTTTCCTGGAAGCTACAGTTAGCCAGGAAGACAGTGAAAGAACAATTGGTAAAACAGTCATGCAAACAACCACCACCACCACAAAAACAAAAGACCCTGGTATGAAACAAGTTGATGAGTTAGAAATATTAAAAGGGAAGCCGGGTGTGGTGGGGCACACTAACAATCCCAGAACTTGGGAGGCTGAGACAGGAGGATCGCAGATTTGTAGCCAGCCTCAGCTACTTAGTAAGGCCCTCTGCAACTTAGTGAGACCCTGTTTCAAAATAAAGAATAAAAAATAGGGCTGGGGATGTAGCTCAGAGGTAGAATGCCCCTGGGTTCCATCTTCAGTACCGCAAAAAAAAAAAAAAAAAAAGAAATATTAAAAGGGAATATTTGAAGATTTAGAGAGAGAATTCATCTATGAGTTACTTATTATTTCTTCCTCTCTACACACATGTCATTCCATGGATCAAAGTCTAGTACAAGAAACAAAAAGTAGCTATTGAGTTGTATTCCAAGATTTGGACTTGCTGACATCTCTGCAGACCTACAGCCTCCAAGGCTGCTAAGTTACCAGTTAAATCCTTGGGACATCTAGATAAGTCCTTTTGAAACAGCACAACCTGTTTAAGACAGGTTTAAGACATAAGTTTTAAATTATAATTTGGTACCTTCCTTCAAAAAACTTAGTTTAGATAACTGCTCAAACTTTCAGTTTAGTTATGTAAAACTCAGAAACACCCAAACCTTGTTCTTGCCTCCATTAGGGCAAAGATAGTCACACTGTAAATCAGGAAGCCTGCCAAGGGATCATTTTAAACACTTGTTTCCTTCTCTGCATGCTCAGAATTAATTGGTTATTATATAGACCAATTACTCTTAGTAAAGTTTCATAAGGTTGTCAGAGTGTCTCCTATCTATACATGGAAAATATTTCTCTATGGCAATTAAAGTCATACTAATTATTAGAAGTAAATCTGTTATTGTTCCAAATTTCAAGATGGAGTAGGGGTTGGCAGAGGAATGGAAATGGGTATTTCTGTTGTTGCCAATCCTGGGAGGATTCACCAGAGGAGTTTAAATTACTGTAGCTTGTGCTCTGCTTCCCTTCCCTCTGGATTCTGACTCCTTAGTAATAGGGTAGAGCCAGCTGATTCGGAGGAGACTTCCCACAATAAGCATTTAAAAGCACAGCTCACCTTGGGAACAAAAGGGTCCTACTCAAAAGGCTGCAGATTCCACTGGAGATTTATACAGATTTCCACTCTGAGAAGTACCTTTCTTGTACTATTCTTTGTTTTAACATTAAAATAAAGTGTCTCTGTTATTAAGAATAAAGCTAGGTATTCTTTGTGAAGAAATTATTTTGAGAAATACAGACCAAAAAAAAAAAAAGAGTAGTGTAATAGGAAAATAAAAACAAAAAGAGAATCATCTGGGGAATGAAATTGACCATATTATGTTATGTACATGTATGAACAAATATGTCACAATGAACACCATTATTTTGTATAATTATAATGAACTAAAAAATTTTTAAATTATCAAATTAAATATGATGTGAACAGAATTCTCAACTTCCTTATATTTTGACTGACACCTATAATACTGTTCCAAAATATTTTTAGTGTCGTTTTTGCTATAAATATCTATATTTTTACCCAATTGATGATTTTGGTATTTAATAAAATGTTTGATAACAAAGACCACTAGAGTATTAATCCTGATTTTTTAAAGATAAAACATTTAGATTAACTCTAGTACAATGAAAAAAAGAAAATAAATTGGACTGCGTATAAGATTTTAGATTCCAAAAGTAAATTACACTTATCCATAGTACCTTAGTTTTCCTTTTTTAAAAAGTCTTCTAAAAAACTTTATCACAAGACATATAATTGGGACTTTTTTTTTTTTTGCCACAATCACACAAAACTGACAATTGTTACCCTAAGCTGGTAGCTAGTCACACACACAGTAATGAAAGAGGTTCTTTATCATTAAAAACTAATAAAAACTCAGATCTGCAGTGCTGGACAAGAGTCATTAATAGTGTTAATAACATGTAAAGATAAGTATTCTAGCCAGGAAAAACTTTGTGAATTGATCTAAAAAAGGAGTGTTAAAGAAGATGGTTTTAAAATATCATGATTCTCCTGGCGTGGTGGCACACACTTGTAATCCCAGTACTTGGGAGGCTGAGACTGGAGAATCACAGGTTTGCTGCCAGTCTCACCTTAGTGAGGCTCTCCACAACTGAGACCTTATTTCAAAGATAAAGAATAAAAAATAGGACTAGGGGTGTAGCCCAGAGGTAGAATGACCCTGGGTTCAATCCCCAGTACCACAAAAAAAAAAAAAAAAAAAAAAAAAAAAAAAAAAAAAAAATAGGGCTGAGGGTATAGCTCAGAGATAGAATGCCCCTGGGTTCAATCCCCAGTACCGAAAAAATAATAATAATAAATAAATAAGTAAAATAAAATATCATGATTCTGTGGAAGCTTTCACATTTCAATAGCCATGCCTGAACATTTTTTATTTAGACTCAAACGGGAAAAACAAATCAATAAAACTTTTAAATTCTCACTTACAAGTGAACATTAGGACACAAGGAAGTCAAGATGCCACCAATCTGCCTGGTGTTAGTGTGGTTTCTGGAAATACCCACTTTTTTTTTTTTTTTTTTTTTTTTTTTTCGGTACTGGGGATTGAACTCAGGGGCATTCTACCTCTGAGCTATACCCCCAGCCCTATTTTTTAGTTTTTATTTTGAAACAGGTTCTCACTAAGTTGCAGAGTGCCTCACTAGGTAGCTGAGACTAGCTGTGAACCTGGATCCTCTGGTCTCAGCCTCCCAAATGCTGGGATTACAAGCGTGCGCCACCACTCCTGGCAATACCCACCTATTAATGAAGAGGTTTGGGGAAGTTACATAAAGACAATTTGATGTAGGTCCTCAAAAATGTTGATTGGAATTTTCCATGTTTGTAGAGTTCTAGAATGTAATGCACTACACAGGGCCACGTTATTCTGTTGTGAGTTGTATTTATAATCAGATCTTATTTGGTTTGGTGCCCAGAAATCTGTGTACATACGTGGTTCTTGACTAAGTGTTGCTGCTTCCAGATATGGGCTGCCCTTAGGAATCAGGCTGCTGAGCACCCCTACACACACACACACACACACACACACACACACACACACACACACACAGAAGGCTCTAGGACAGGAGCCATGCCAAGCCAGCCCACTTTCCTCCTCCACTGCACGGTTTATCCACAGACCAGCAATGCAGGCACAGCTTGTCACTATATATTATGTTTATAGTAGTCTCTCATTATCTGCAGGGGATAGTTCCAAGACCCTAGTGTGTGCCTGAAATTGTGAATAGTACCAAATACCACATGTTTTACCCTATACATATAGACTTTAATTTATAAAGTAGGCACAGTCACAGATTAACAACAATAATAAAATAGAACAATTATAACAATGTACTATAATAAGAGTTATGTGAATGAGGCTGCTCTCAAAATAACTTGTGCTTTCACCTGTTTACTTAAAGGAAGCCTGGCATTATCTGAATGGCCAGCATCACTACTCTTGCACTACGAGGTCGTTATAAGCTTTAAAAAGGGTTGCTTGAACCTCAAAACTATAATACCATGACAGTCATCTGATAACTGAGAGGGCTACTATTAAGTGATTAATGGGCAGGTAGGGGCTACAGTGGGGACACGCTAGACAAAGGGACAATTCTTAGCCCAGGCAGGACAGAATGGGATGGTGGAAGATCTCATCATGCTACTCAGGATGGCATACAATTTAGAACTTATCAACAGTTTACTTCTGGAATATTTTCAAATAGCAGTTGACCTCCCATAACTGAAGCCATAGAAAGGGAAACCACAGATAAAGGGCGACTGCTGGATTTACAACCCATTCTTACCATACAGTTCAGAAAGTTATAGAAAATATTCTTCTCTTGACTTGCAAATAAAACACCCTTTCATTAATATATATAAACAATATATATTATTTCACTAATATATATTACATATATATCAGTATAAATTTTGAAAGTCTTCATCTCTCCATGTCCTCTTAAAACTTGGTGAGACATCTACTATATGTACTCATTAGGTATTTTTATTGTCAATTAAACAACCAAATGGACAAGGAAGATATGGGGGGGGGTGAGTTTCCACAAACGTTATCCTAAAAATAGTAATTCTATTTTACTATGGTGGCACATGCCTATAATTCCAGTACTCGGGAGGCTGAGATAGGTAGATCGTAGGTTTGAGGTCAGCCTCAGAACTTAGCAGACCCTAGGCAACTTATTGAAGCCCTGGCTCAAAATAGAAAATAAAAAGGGCTGAGGGTATAAGTCAAAGGTAGAATGTCCCTGGGCTTAATCAAGAAAGAAAGAAGGAAGGAAGGAAGGAAGGAAGGAAGGAAGGAAGGAAGGAAGGAAGGAAAAGAAAGAAAGAAAGAAAGAGGAAGAAAGAAAGGAAATAGTAAATCCTGCTTCCTCAATGATAACTATGTACATAAAAACAAAAAAACTAATCAGAGCCTTTCTCTATGAAATTCAATGAAAAGGAGTTGGAAGAAAGATTACTTTTATTTTCTATTTAATCTTATGCAAAATCACCTTTCACTTTAACAAATGTAAGTATGTAAACATATTTTGAAGTACTGATAAAATTGTAATGAAGAATGATGACATAACAGTTTATCACTGCCAACAACTGGCAATGATAAGGAGCAAATGTTGACTTCTAATAGTTGATTTTCCAAGAAGACTCATGAAATATTTTTATGAATTGCACTAAAATCACAACCTTAAATTTATATAGTTTCCCCTCAAATATATTACTTAATTGATTCTCATAGTTCTGAAATTGTTTTTCAGCTATAAAAAGCTATTTTGGAGGTAAAGAAATTGAAGCGTTTGTAGATTAACTGATTTACTTATAATCTTCACTGCTGGTACAAAACCAAGAAACCCTATTAGCTTTTGTCTCCAATGAACTTTGAAGTCAGACAGACCAGAGCTCAAATCACAACTCTGCCACAACCTAGTTGTGTACAATTGAGGAAGTTCCATAACTTTCTGTGTCTCAGTTCCCTTAATTGTGAAATCAACAGAATGATATCCAAAGTATATGGGACAATTATTGGGGCTAAATGGAACAGTGTGTGTAAATGTCAGATACAATCTCCCATCAGTACCCAATATATTATCATAAATATTTTTTCAAGAAATATAAACTCTGAGCTGGGCATGGTGGTATATGCCTATAATCCCAGTACTTGGGAGACTGGAACAGGAGGATTGCAGATTTGAGGATAGCCTTACAAATTAGACTCTCAGCAACCTAGTGAGATCCTGTTTCAAAATAAAGAATAAAATAGGGCTGGGAGTGTAGCTTGGAGGTAGAATGCCCCTGGGTTCAATCCCAAGCACTACAAAAGAAAAAAGAAAAGAAATACAAACGCTGTATTTTGAATAGTATCAATTAAAGGAATAAGAGGGATTTTTTAAGCATCTGGATGCTAAGAAGTATTCATACAAGTTGTCTTTTAATTTATACGGTTCTAATGGGTGTTGTAGATTTTATGAAGGGCTAGAGATTCGTTTGTGCGAGCTGAGAAATGGAGAACACATCAATTCATTTGAAAATTCAGGATGGCCCTATGTTTAAATGAGAAAGAGTATTTAAATATGCACTTTAATTTCAAGAACACAATTGTTTTGTTTTCTTACTCTTTCCTTGAAAATTATTCTTCCAAATTAAAAGAAATATACAGCTGGGAAATAGTGTGTGGATGTGGAAAGAATCTTATACTTGAAACCACTTTCTAGAATTAAGTCTTACAAGTTTGTAAGAACTCTACTAATTCGTTTAAGCACTATCTTTGGTCTTCTCAAGTCTAAAATTAGTAGATTCTGGCATAGATACTAGAAATCAGACATACGAAGAATTGACTTATGTTAATATTCAGCTAATAATCAGAATAGGAATATCCTCTTATCCCTTAAAATTCCAGATCAATATACTATTTTGAGCAAATAAATACAAATTAGTTTGTTTCAACTAATTTAAAAAACAACAAACAACAAAAAACAGGGTCTCATCAACTTGCTGAGGGGCCTGCTGAGTTGCTAAGACCGACCTTCAATCCTCCTGCCCAGCCTCCCAAGCACTAGCACCACAGGGCCTGCACCGCCACACCCAGCTTGTTTCAACTAATCTTAATCTCAGTCCACTTGCTTAAAGCTTTGTTTCATTCTGGCGCTACATAGTATGACACAGATACACTGAACATTTAGTATATACTGTATTTAAAAATTAGCTATCCAGAGTAGAGCCAAAAGAAGCCTCAACATATTGTTTTAAGATAAATTCTGCTTAAAATGAGGTTGACACTAGGCCCCTTAAGCATATGGTCATTTTTTAAAATCACAACACTAACAACTTGGCATAAGATTAATAGTCAAGCATACAACGTGATATAAGTTTACAAATAATTAAAATTGACTTTAAATGCTTTATGGAATACAAAATAATAAAACAAATATTTTAATTAATAGCAAGATTGCAAGAGAATATTAAAAGTCCAAATATGAGGCTGCTTAATTGAAATATCTTAGTAATCAGTACCTGTACTTTGGCTTTCAAAATTCAGCTTATGCATTTTTTCAAGTTCCATAATTATCTTTTATGTGCATTAGGGTGGGTCTCATCTGAACTCTTTGAATAAAAACATTCATTGACAAGAAGCTTTGTAAATAGATATGAAGATGATAAATACTATATCACTTCTATGACTACTATATTCCCTTACATTATAAAATGTCATCAGCAAAAATAAAATAAAAAGAATAATAATTTTTAAGTTATTTTTTCATTTCTTCGTGAACTATTGTTCTATACATTTTAAAGAATAAAATAATGAGCTAGGTTTTTCTTTCAAATCGAGTGTGAGAACCAGGTCGGGTGGGTGTATGTATGTGGTGGAGGGATGGTTTCTACCTAGAAAATAAATGATATGGCTCAAAAACACACCTACTCTTTTCGCAAGCATTAGCTGTGCTTTGTAAATATCTATGTGAAACCACATGCATCTGCAGTAAAAAGGGAGGAGGAGAAATAGGTGTGTGTGAAAAAAGAAGAGGAACAAGGCCAAGTAGTCGCTATGCCTTTATTCCCCCAATTTATGCTGGTTCTGGCTTAATGGTATCTAAATGTGAAGACCAGATGCTTCTGTCATAGGACCACATTACTAACCAATGATCTTGCCTACAGTGCTGCTGGATTCAAGCTGGAGCAATGCAGCATCCAAGCCACTGAGATTCTCAACAACTACTGGCACTTTTCCACTGTAGCCATGTAATTTTTCAGCTTCAACCAGCTATAGGAAGGAATAACATGCGACTAGATACAGAAACAAACCAAAGTGAGACCAAATGTTTCAGGTGTACGCCTGGTGCTCCAGCTAAGCAAAGTTGCTAGGTCACAACTGGATGCTGAACCAGCACTCCTGGCCAATAAACAATATACTGTGCTTCGGAGAATAAGAAATTTAAAAAAAGAGATATAAACACGGGCAATTGCATTATGCAGTGGTGTTCCATTTGAGGGTTAGAAACACAACTGCAGTTGCTGTCAGGAAGGAAGCCAACCTCCAAAAAATGGTCAATAAGACTTTTGATATTATAAAAGAGAATGTGTACACCCTTGAAACAAGGCCTTTTAAAGGTCATACAGTAGGAAAGTTTTGCCCAGAAGGGAAATCATTAAGTACTGCTAGTTTTTATTTGTATAGTCTAATAATAACCCTTTGATCTAGTTGGTGCTAAATAAGTAGTAAAACCGAAATGTAAAGAATCTGTGTGCAGTAATGTCTCAACTCAATGTGGGTCCTTGAATATCTGTCCAAAAATGAGGTAAAGACAATATCCCCAAGTGCACAGGTAAATATGTCTACTATGGAAGGGGAAAAAAGGTCCACTGAGCAAATGGATTACTAAGCATATGAATCCTTGGTGTACCCCTAATCCCAGAGCTATGTTTAACAACAGCTTGTGTACAAACCACTATGTTTATGCTGTGCTAATGTAATATGTCATTTATCATCTTCTGAAATTATCAGTGACCTACTTTATTAATTAAAGCATTTACAGAGAACTTATCCTTTATAGATACAGAACATTGGCTTCACTTGCATCAATTTGTAAGATTATTTATATTTTAAATAAAAATATTAGGGGAGACAATTCTATAGTTTAATGGAAAGGAAATCAATGTTTCATTTCTTTCTTAGTCTTGGTGTTTTCATTTAATTGCCATATACAGAAAAGATTAATGAAAGAATCCCCCCCAAATAAATTTAAAATGCATAGAAACAGCTCGCTGCATCAATATTCTTAGTGCATTTTCACATAGAACAGTGTCAACTATCAGGAAGGGAATAGAGTCCATAAAACCTGTAGTATATTCTTAACCAGAGGTCTATATCAAATATCCAGTCAGTGAGGAGGTACACCGCTAATGATCTAGTAGTAGAGATGAGAAACAAGAAGAAAACACCTTTACCCTCTAACCATCAATCAACCCCTTCCTTCTCCTATGACAGGTGCTGAGTCTCTTGGAGGAAGGAAGCACCTGGCTCTGAGATTGCAAAAATTTAATGGGAGGGAGGACGAAATGAAGGCATATTTTGCTTTGCTTGGTCAAAGCAAAGGAAATTCTGCTCAGGCATCTCCTCCCAATGCAGCAAATTTAGGCATGTGCTCTAGGCTGCAAGCAGAGCTTGGAAATGGTGCAGGGGAATGGTGAAGAAAGGGAGGATGAAGTTGCTAGTCCGGGGGCTGACAGGGGTGTCCAGAGCTACGGAGGGAAGGGGTTAAACGTGAGGCTCCTCATTACCTTTCTTTTCCGTTCCATACGTTCTCTGGGGATTTTCCGTTGTTTTTTTCTCTCCCTCTCCAGATTTTTTTCCTTCTCATCCAGTTCAGCCTCTCGAACTTTTTTAATAGAAGCAGCAGCGTGAGCCATTTTGCAGAGGAACTGGGCAGGACCGGTGGCAAAGGCTCAGTCTCCACTGCCCAGCAAGCCAGGTGATGTGGGAGCTGTCTGGGGATGTGATTCTCCTCACCAGAGCGATGGCTGGCAGCCAGAACCCTCACCGAATAATCCGCTCCGCCCCCGAGCTAGGTCATAATCTCGCCCCAGCCTCT
This sequence comes from Graphiurus murinus, assembly GCA_004027655.1. NCBI lineage: Eukaryota > Metazoa > Chordata > Mammalia > Rodentia > Gliridae > Graphiurus > Graphiurus murinus. The sequence goes on along the minus strand of PVLC010000367.1, from coordinate 170,797 downwards.
GCAGCACCCATAATTCACTCCCAGGTACCGGGGTCCTAAACCGAGACCCCAGGCGGCACACGGCTGTGCACACGCGGGATAGGTGTGCGCCCACGCTCGGGCACGGTCCCAGGGGAGGGCGGCGCACTAGACTTGCAGCTCTTCTGCAGTTGGGTGGCCGCAAGCGCAGGCGAGCATCCTACTAGTTGAAAAAGCCTTCCTTAGACACAGATCACCAATTGGAACGGTCTTTGGGGACTCCTCCAGACAGTCTGTGTCTTCTGACTGGAGCCAGGAAGAGGCCACCTTGGTGGAACTGCTAGGGGGTGGGTAGTTTGCTGCCGCTGGCAACCACACCTCTGCGGGGTGAGAGGAAAATGGTGCAGTCTCGCTGAACGAGTCGCCGCCGCCGTCGCTACGGGCGGCTCTGCCGTAGCACATGACGTGAATGCCTGCCTTCAGTCTCCCGGTCCTGCGCTCTCCAAGGTGCATTTGAAGGAAAGAATCGATGCTGCCCTTTGGGGAGAAGTCGGGTGCAGCCGGAGCTACCTGTCACTTGCCGAGCAAGGGAGGGGCGAGCGGGTCGGGCTGGGCGGGGAGCAGCAGCCATCTGAGGTTGCTTTAGGGAGCTACATTAAGCCCCGGAATGGAAAAGAGCTGTCAGTGAACAGAGTGTAATCCAGACTCTGCGAGGTTATCCTGGGAGGAAGAGGGGGAGCTCAATGGAGAGGAGGAAGCCCTGAGTGTGGGTGTGGGTGTGGGTGTGGGTGTGGGTGTGGGTGTGGGGGCTGGGGGCATTCCTGTAATCCCTGAATTTGAGAGGAAGGAGGAGCACAGGTTTGTGGCAACTTAGCAAGACTCTGTTTCAGAATAAAAAATAAAAAGGTCTGGGGGGAGAGCTCAAGGAAAAAAAGACGGGCGGGGCAGGGGTGAGGACAGGGGTAGAGAAAAGGGGAAAGGAAAGCCGGCACCACTCCAAACCACTCTCCATCACCTGGAGAGGGGCGCACGGGCATTGGTGGTTAATTACCAAGGTGCTTGTTGAAGACAAATAAGGAAAGCAATGTAATGAAGTAAAGCAAAGCCAGGTGACTGTTCTGGACATTCCTGTATATACACCCAGCAGGAGGGTACAATGAAAGAAGACAGAGGATGAGACCTCTTAAATCAAGAAAATGAAATTCTCTATAGTGGTCAAATTGCATATGCTGCCAAAATTTCAGAATTTTGCCTCAGTTTTATCAAAGTCCAAGAGGATGCCAAGAATGGCCTTCACTTCTTAATTATTCTCTCGTAGCTGGAGACAGAGTTACAACACTGTGTTGTGCAAAGTGGACCATAGGCAACTTCCCCACACATACACATACAACCCTCAAATTTTGAGAGAAAAAGAGTTGACTACTATAATAATTGAAAGTAAAGCAAAATAATCTGATTCTACATATCCCTATTGCTAAAAAAAAAAAAAAATTGGAAGTGTTCTTCTAGAACATAATATTTTTGTAGGCAAAGGTATAAAGTCTCATTTTCCTATACTACATGAAATAGTAAAATAGCAACACATTCTTTGTGTGTGTCTCTGTGTGTTACTGAGGGTTGAACCCAGGTGTACTCTACCACCAAGCTACACTCCTGTATGCCCCCCCAACCTCCTTTTGAAACAGGGTCTTGCTAAGGCTGGCCTTGAAACAAGAGTCTCCTGCCTCGGCCTCCCAGGCACTGGGAATTATAGGTATGCACCACCATGTGTGGCTATAGCAACTCGTCTCCAAGGGAAAATACTAATTTTCTAGACTGTAGGTGGGCCATATATATTTTAACTTATATGACATAATTTGAAATTTTTATTTTTACCTAAAACAAGTTAAAAGCAGTCAGATTAATGAAATAGTCCACAAGCAAGTGAAATATATTCCATGGAAGTACAAACAACAGAGCCTTTCACCTGACTCAAAAATTGGTCAAAGGAGAGGATGATGACTCTGGCATGAGCCAGCATCATGATGATGATGTGATGGTTCAAGGTCAGGCTTCACAGGGGGTAGAGGAAGGAGATAGGGAAGGAGTTTCTCTTATCTTTGAGAGTGTCATTGTCATTTCTTTTGGACCTAAACAGCTGAGAATTCAGTTTCCAAAAAGACAGAAGTCCGGATCAGCCTCATTATTTTCTAGCCCTCCTAACTCCCTCCTCTGGAAAGTTTTTACATATTTACACAGCCACACACCCAGCTGTGGGGCTTCCTGGAGACAGCTTGTGGATTTGGGAGAGTTCCTGTATCTTCTTCCCCAGACCAGCCATTGCAGGTCCCTGACCCATGTTTTTCCCTCCCAGGTACTCAAAGGGAGTCAGCTACTGTGCCTCCAAAGCTGTCAGTAGCCAAAGGTGGTTCCAACTGCAGCACAGGGTGTTCTCTGTGCCATCTGCTGTTCCCTTTTCTTTTAAATACTTAAAAAAAAAAAAAAAGTTTGCAACAAGCGAGTCACACTTGACTCATGAATTTCCTTTTGGTTTGGTAACAGGAGTCCCAACAGGATGTGGGGCTGAGCCTCCTACAGTGGTTTTTCTACCAAGGGCGACTCTGAGATTTCTTCCAGGACCAACCCTTTCCTCTGTGCCTCTAGAATTCGCCTATGTCATCTCACAATACCCTCTCCCCTGATAGATTTCTCAGTAGGAAAGTGAAAAATTGCAAGTCCAGCTGGAGAAGACAGTGAGCAGTGCCCGTTGTCAAAAACATTTGTTTATTTCCTTGGCCTTTAATGAGCTCAATATGGGCCCACTTGTAATATCAGGCAGTATCAATTTAATTATGCTATGCCCTAATGCCAGGAAAATTTTACATTTTTTGAACTTCAATTTGATAACTAAAATGCTTAGACATGGTCAACAGGATCTTAGTCTCCAGGACTCCCTCTACTTTTTACAAACAAATATGAGAGCTCTTTTCATTGCTTTATCTCATGAAAAAAGATAATGAATCAGATGTTAATTAGATGCTAGTCTGGCTGACATACCGTACAAAACACAGTGTTTTCCAAATCTTTAAAAACAATAATGAAGCCAAGTGCATAGCACATGCCTGTAATCCCAGTACTTGGGAGGCTGAGACAGGAGGATCACAGGTTTGAGGATAGCCTCAACAACCTAGTGAGACCCTCAGCAACTCAGCGAGACCCTGTTTCAAACTAAAAAATAAAAAGGGCTGGGGGTGTAACTCAGACATAAAATGCCCCTGGGTTCAATCTCCTTTACCAAAAAAATAAAATAAATAACAAAAATAAAAACATTTATGACACCCCTTTGCTAACATTTTCTCAAAGTACCTTTGGATGTGACACAGAGAAGCAAAGGCATCGTGTCTTTACACACAAGGGCACTAGGCGGCAAATGACTGTTCCAGATAGCCTCCTCAGGTAAGCTTGCAATGGCAGGAGGCCTGGCTTCAGGACTCTTAAATCAACCCATTTAGGGAAAAGGAATCCACTCAGAAAGTTCCCACTGTGGGTTCTACTATCGAATTCATAAGATAAGAAATCTCAGAGAAATTGTTATGAGTATTTTGGACAAAATAACCTGATCACAGCTCCTTGGGTAGTGTGCTATTTTCATTTATCTTTGCTCCAACTAAGGAACATATTGCTTCCACATTAAAAGGTCAACAGCACATAATCCTTTTAAGAAAGTGAAGCAGAGCACACATTCCTACACAGTGATAACTTTGTCTCTCTACAACAAAATCCTTGAATACTAAGGTGAGAAACTGATTTTTTTAAAAATCATTCCTTTTTGTATATTTGTGCTGCTCAAACTTTCCTATGCTTTCTATTTGAGTGGAAAAAGATCGGTATTGGTTTAGCAGGAAAGAGAGCAGTGAACACTCACCAGCTGACCTCTGCACAGACAGGGTACCAGGTTCCAGTCCCAGGAGCTCACAGCCATTTAAATGATGCATGGACCACATTAAAGGGGTCTTCCCATCAAGCGTCCAGCAGAGATATAACACTGACTGAGTTCGGAATTTGTACCAAAAGCTGATTCCTTCCACAGAGCATCCTGACCATCAGTAGGAAGAGCTTCAGTCTGCCTTCAAAGGCAAGGAGCCACTGTCGTGTACATTTGAACCCCAGCTGTAGCATAGGGAGATGCCCTTCCGAGAGGGTGTGCTTCATTTTAAAGACTGGAGGAAAAACGGTCCTTCGCTTCCTCAGTCTTCAGCACTCCATTGATCAGAATCCAAAGAAAACCCTCTGCAGACATCAGGCTTGGCCGGGCTGCGTTCGATAACAACTGAGCTGGCCATATGCAACTTAATCCCCCTTCTTTCTCCCCGGCCCCACCCAGGCAGGAGCAGCCGCTGCAACTGAACAGCATACAGTGTCACTCTACCACAGAGCGTGGGTGGTAAGTGGGACAAGGAGGCACATAAGAAGGCAGCTAAAACTCACCTAAGGGTGGTGGGGGGTGGGGGGCATGCTCACTTGGGCGATGAGCCAAGAGTTGCTTCTAATCACGTTCATGGTGTTAGTCCATATTTGAGATGCATGTTTTCTGGCTAAAGGAATGATAAATGATCACGATGGTACCACCCCAATTTGTTTTACCTGAAGCCAAATCCAAAGCTAGTCTGAAAGGGCAAAGCTGCTAAAGCAGAGCTTGCTGGGACTAGAACAGATCCTACTTTCTTTTGATAGCAGTGCTTGTGTGAGGAGATGGTGTGGTTACACACAAGGAAGTGGACACTTCAGCTCCAGGTCAACAGCAGCCATGTCCACAGCATGGGCTGATGCAGCTGACCTGCCTGGAGACCCTGCCTTCCTGCCTCAGAAACAAGCTGCGGGAGTTCCACCGAAATCCCTCGCTGCTGACAAGGGAAGCAGACGAGGCGTGCAAGACTTTCCTCTGGAGGCCACTGTAGAGGAAAGCCTCACAGGTCATAAATATCACGTTCCGTCGATACAGACCTCCCTCCATTATGGCTGTGGGGATGGTCTGGGGATTACAGGCAGCAGAAGGGAGGGAAGGAACAGAGAAGGGAGAGCTGAAAAAGTCACCACACTTGAAAAGGAAAAGGGGTTTTTGGTCTGTTGTTTTTTTTGTTTTGGGTTTTTTTTTTTTTTTCCTTTGACGGTACTAGGGATTGAACTCAGGGACATTCTACCTCTGAGCTACACTACCAGCCCTATTTTTTATTCTTTATTTTGAAACAGGGTATCACTAAGTTGCGGAGGTCCTCACTAAGTAGCTGAGGCTGGCTGTGAACCTGGGATCCTCCTGTCTCAGGCTCCCAAGTACTGGGATTACAAGCATGCACCACCATGCCCAGCTTAAAAAAAGAGGTTTCTACACACAGCCTGTCTCTTCCTGCAGGCAACCAAACCCATCCCCAAGCCCAGCACTCTCAGCCATTCCTAAAGTGTGCACCTGCCGGGACAGACAGACAAGACAGGGTGACCGACCTGGCCCCGTCTGCTTGGGCCCAACCTGCTGGGGGGAACAGCAGAAACACTTCTGACAGAAAAGCCCTTCACAAGTGCTTCTCAACTAACTGGAGCTTCTGCACTTACTTTGACGGGAAATAAACACATTCATTCAGGAATCAGGAAAGTCCCACAATGCTAAAATCTTTCCTTTTTAAGCCTTCGATGGAAAGCATATGGATTAATCACAAAATTTGCCCTTTAAATCATTATTTAAAAATTTAAAAAAAGTTTTCACTGTCCTCATCTCACTACTATACAGCTTCTATCTATGGTAATTTATTTATTCATTTATTTTTTGATAAAAAATATTTATTTATTTATTTTGGACAGAGGATTGTACCCAGGAGCATTCTACCTTTGAGTTGCACCACAGCTCTTTTATTATTCTTTTTTTTTGAAACATGGTCACTAAGTTGCTGAGATGATAGGTCTAGCCTCCCAAGTACTGGAATTACAGGCTTACAGGCATGCACCATCACACCTGGCTGTGGTGCTATCTTTTTTTTTTTTTTTTTTTTTTTTTTTTTTGTGGTACTAGGAATTGAATCCAGGGACATTCTACCTCTGAAGTATACCTCCAGACCTTTTTTGGGGGGGGGGCGGATACTGGTGATTGAACCCAGGGGCATTCTATCTTTGAGCTATACCCCCAGTCCTATTTTTTATTCTTTATTTTGAAACAGGGTCTCACTAAGTTGCGGAGGGCCTCACTAAGTATCTGAGGCTGGTGGCGAACACGGATTCTCTGGTTTCAGCCTTCCAAACACTGGGATTACAAGCATGCATCACCATGCCTGGTTTCCAGCTCTATTTTTAATTTTCATTTTGGAGCAGGGTCTCACTGAGTTGCAGAAGGCCTCACTAAGTAGCTGAGGCTGGCCACGAAACAGCGATCCTCCTGTCTCAGCCTCCCAAGTACTGGGATTACACGTGTGCAGGACCACACCTGGCTGGTGCTATCTTTTAATCAAATATAATTCCAGAAAGCCCACTATGAGCCAGTCATGAGACTCAAAAATGCAGTAACAAAAATGACAAAGATCTTCCACTCACAGAGATGAAAATCCAGTCACAGTGATTATTTTCTGACTTCCTGGGACAGCTCAGCCACTTTGTGCAATAAGCAGTGACTATAACCACTAAGATTCCAATTTTAAACAGAAAGCTGCCTCAAAATCTTTAAATGCTTGCTCTCAAGTTTCAAATTACTTATATCTTCAAACGTCTTCTCAGGATGTTACTCTTCCCATAAATGATGTTTTATTTTATGACTCACAAATTTTATTTTTCCAAAAAACATACTGATTTTTGGATTTTATAAAGCCCTATAGTCTTTTTTTTTTTTGGTACTGGGGATGGAACCCAGGGTCATTCTACCTCCAAGCTACACCCCCAGCCCTCACTAAGTGCAGAGGACCTCACTAAGTAGCTGAGGCTGGCTGCGAACCTGGAGCCTCCTGTCTCAGCCTCCCAAGTACTGGGATTACAAGCATGCACCACATGCCTGGCAGTAACAGCTTTTCATAAAGTTTTGGGGTGTATTTTTTAGTCCTTTTACTTTGATCAAATAAAGGTGATTGAATTTGTGGTTAAAAGTAAGTTTAGGTCTGTTAGTCTTAAAGATCATGGAGGATGTTTTGCATGCATGCCCTGTCTTTATCAATAAAGAAATTATTATTTTTTTTTTGCTCAGAAATTATTTGTTAATTGCTTCAGTATCTCAAGGGAAACAACTTTTTGTTAAGGAAGAGAGAAGTCTGATCAACACCTTATATTTACAAAATGTTAACTAGAAGTATTATTTGCATAAATAGTTTGATAGAACATGTTTTAATTAGACTACTTGCAAAAGGAAAGGATTGACTTAAATTTATTGGGGCAAAACTATATTTAATTGTTATTTTTTATGTGACTCCAAATTTAAGCCAAATGTATCTTAAGTTTTTGTGAAACAATTTAAGTTTGCATGTAAATTAGGAATGCTTCAAACCCAGTAAATGTAGATTAAAATGCCTGGGCTATTACTCTATATTTTTATGGAGTGTGAATTATAGCCCTCTAATGCATTATTCTTGGCCAATAAATGATTAGCAGAAATGTCTCTCTATTTTTCAAAATGAACACTAGGAAGACAGCAAAATGTAATCTTAGAGTATATTCAAATATGTTAAAGATCAAATATCCAATCACTGATAAATGTTTCAGGTCTCTAATTTTCTAATCCAAAGCCCTTATCATTAAAGCATGGACATAGGCACTTTCAGCAATTCCAACAACCAATTCTAGACTCAGTAGAGTCTCTTTGCAGTGACTACTTCAATAAATATAAAAGACTTATAAAACATGTTGTTTCAATAACACAACCACTCAAAAACAATCCCCTCCTGTCTGTATTGTTTGGTACCAAAAAACTAAAGCACTACCATCTGGTTATTTTTCACCTGGGGTAAATGACTGTTGTGTGCATGGGTACTTAGGAACTTTTATTAGATATAAACATCTGGATTATTACTGCTTCTGGATGCTGTCACATTTACCAGTCCTCTCCCCCCCCCCCAATGCTATAGAAAGGACTTCTAAGATCCAATTTCATTTCTTCTTATAAGATCCAACTTCATTTCTTCACCTCCAGACTTATTGAAGATACTCTTTTTCTTGACACTGTATTTAATCAATCTACAAATAAAATCTGTTGCTAGCCATTCATTGTTTCTTATCTCAGACATGACCAGGATTTTTATTTTATTCATGCAAACTCCTATTCCATACATACAGAAACTACAGCATAAAATTAAATCTAGCCTTCTTTGGAAACTGCATTTCCAGTGAAAGTCATGTTTCAGCTTTTTCTGTGATCTCTTTATAATCACTTCTAAATCAAACCAATAACCAAAACACTAAGCATCCACATGCACAATACATGTGTAACTACTAGGAGCCAAGCCGTTCAAACCAACACTATTGCTGAAACCAACTAGAAATCCTGAATAAAATATAAATAACTTTTTAAATGCAACAAATAGCTGACATGGTAATAAGGAATTACTAAGCAAAACTGAAGGAAAATGGAACCACTGGGAAATAAGCAAGCAAGGAAATTGCTTTTGCTTCCTGAGTACATTTCCCTAGCAAAATTGAACTTTCATTTTGCCAACTTCCTGGGCAAAGGGGCAAAAATCAAAGGCCAAAGTCTATAATACAAGGTGAATAGTCCAGTAGGGAAGCTTCTTCACAATCATCTGAGACCTCATAAAGAAATACTCTCAGGTAGGGCAGAAAAAGAAACAACCATCCCTCAGAAGATTAACAACCTGGGTTTTATTGCCTGGGCTTTAAACAAATCTTAAGCCTTGAACTTGGTTTAGGATGTTCACCCAAATCACTTGTGACGCCAAAGACTAGCTGAAGTAAGTGTACATCTTCTCTGCAGGAGCTACTTTCATCCTTGGCCTGAAATTAACTGTTTAAATAGATTTTTCTAGTATGGTGATAAGCATACAAAAACTACTGGGTACCAGGCATGGTGCTGCACACTTGGGAGGCTCAGACAAGAGGATCACAGGTTCAAGACCAGCCTCAGTAACTTAGCAAGACCCTCTGCAGCATAGCGAGACCCTATTTCAAAACAAACAAAAAAATAACTGGGAGTGTAGCTAGGAGGTAGAATGCCTCTGGGTTCAATCTCTATACCAAAAAGAAGGAAGGAAGGAAGGAAGGAAGGAAGGAAGGAAGGAAGGAAGGAAGGAAGGAAGGAAGGAAGGGAGGGAGGGAGGGAGGGAGGGAGGGAGGGAGGGAAGGAAAAGACTACAACAGAACAGAGAAACAGATATAAAATGACTTCAAATATTGGAACTATGAACAAGGCACCATGACACAAAAAACACAGAGTAAAAGACACAGTTCTGGTTTGCTCAGTTGGGAAGTTAAGCAACCAGAACTCTTCAAGCACAGACTTATTTTGTGGGTTTTTTCTTCTTCCTTTCCAGCAAGCCAAACAGTATAAGAAGAGATGATTATAAATGTTAGAACAAATGAGCAATATAAGCATGGTAGATTGCTTATATTGAATAGTAGAGACAATATGTACTGCAGGCCTGCGGAGAGCTATACTTTTTTTCCTAATAAAACGTTCATGTTAAAAAAAATCTGATAATGATGTAATAAATCTTTTTTTAGATGAACAGCTATTTATTAGTCACATATATTTACAGCCCTGGGAAAGGAGGACAACACATGTAAATGTGTGCACCACACCCAGCTAGTCTCAGATTCTTCTAATTTAATTTTTTATTTCCAGTTAACACATACTAATTGTGCAGATTCATGGGGTACAGTGCGACGTTTCAACACATACGCACACGGACTAAATCTCAATAGAGAATTGCAACTTTATACCTTTGAGAATTAAAAAATGTCAACCAAATCACATAGGTAAATAAGAGATCATGGAAAGAATACAATCAATTTTTTTCCACAAATTTTACATTTTACATGGAAAACAAACTTAGTGGTTTAGGTAGAAACTTTAGGACTATTTCACCCAGCTGACACTGTAAAGTGAAAACATTGGTACAGTTCTCCTTCTGTTTCAAGTACTGCAGCATACTTAGTTTTCAATCCCATCTTCACAGAAAGTGATTTCTTTCTCCTCTAGTTTATTGGAAAATAAAGTAGGAGATCTAACAACAAACCTTAACAAAATGTCCCATTTCCTCTATGAATGCTGGTTGATGTCCACCTTACACTGAAAGCTCATAGCTCACTGGCGACTCTGTGTGTATATTCCTCTCCTACTAGCAAAGTTATATGCTTACCAAGAGTCAGGTGTTTAGTTCATGCCTTTTTTATCCCAATTGTACCTATGATTCCTGTTATAAACATCTAATTAAATATGAGTACAAAAAGTTGTTTTCTAAAAATTAATATAAATATTTTATAAGAATTTGATAAATATGGGCTCCTAGAAATACTGCTATTTAAATATGGGTATTGCTGAAACAAATGTAAGAGACTGGGGAGGAAGCTTTGGAAAAAAATCTAGACATTAACATTGTGGAATGAGTCTTAAAATCAGTGAACGTGTGTGCATGAGAAAATAAACTTAGGAGCCCTGATGGAAGTGGAGCTCTTTATGATCACATTACTTAAATGGCTTCAGTATAAAAATAGTTTTACAGACTTCAATCAGAATAAAGGGTCACTTCACAAAGGCTTTGTTTTGAATGGAAAAACAAAACAAAGAATTGTCACTATTTGATAACCAAGTAGGCATAATTCCAAATGGAAGATTCTGTAATAAGTTCTTTTACAAGGCAATAAACAAGCAGGAGATAGACCACCTTTTATTCCCATAATTGATCCCTAAAATCCAGTTTTAGTAAAAGACAGAAACTGGCCCAGTTATAGGGATAAATATAGAACTACACAGTCAACCAACCTGTTAGCCTGGCACATCTATGAAATATTGTGAAGAAAATGTGTCAAAATAAATATCTTTTTTGCCCATAAAATTGGAATAAAAATTCACCTTTCCCCATACAAAACAAAGAACACATACAATCACACAAGGGTTAGAACAACAACTACAGTTAAAGACAAAATCCAGTAAAAGGAACCTTTATAACTTGAACATCATTCTGCTTATACATTGTCCCTGCAGTGTCAGCATTAGGACTTTTACGGAAGGAAAAATATTTATGACTCTATTCAAGAAGAGCTGACTTTAAATTTGGGAGAGTATTTTTGGATAAGTCAAAACAGAGGGTTTCAATTGTACTCCACACCCTGAGACTTCTGAAGAGGAAGGTTAGGGGCCCTTTTTCCATTTAAAGCAGGCATGGTCATCTCACTTACATATTAGAAAATTCCACTTTAAAGATCTACCCCTAAAAAGAAAAAAAATCTGAAAGCCATTGAAGTAAACCTCATAAGTGTATCCTCATGTGCGTTCAAACAAATGAATAGAGATTGGTAGCCCTCTGCTGGATGAAAATTACTAAAATCCAGTTGCTCTAAAGTATGGTTTGAAGAACTAAATGCTTTGTAAAGCTTTGAGGACTAATTTAATGTTTGCTACATATATTTTGTTTTTTTGTTATTTAGTGAATATTTTTCTGGTTTTGCAGAAAAGAAATAGAAAATGTCCTCTCAAGCCATACACTATAGCAATAAGCTGCAAGAATATAATAAAAATAATAAATTAGAGTACCATGTAGTTTTTTTCTGAATAAAAATAGAAATTGAAACAAAGCAAGTAATATTTGAGCATAAAAAAGATATTTATAGGTGCTCAGCTGTCAGATCCCTACCTAGAGTTTCTCTTAACCTCACTTTAGATTAGATCAATTATATGTAACTAATTTTAAAATAAATTTGTTTATGCAGTCTGGAACTGTACACTAATATGCATTAAGTCACAGGGTGATACATGGATGGAAAAACAACAAGGTATGTATGTATGCGTGTGTGTATTATGTATATGTGTATATGTGTATGTATGTATTTTGGTACTGGGATTGAACCCAGGGGCATTCAATGTCCATGCTACACCCTCAGCCCTTTTTATTTTGAAACAGGGTCTCCTTAAGTTGTTAAGGCTGCCTCCTCCTGTCTCTGCCTCCCAAGTACTAATATTATAGGCATTGGCCACCACATCCAGCTTACACCAAGTAACTTATGCATGTATAATTTTATCACTTTGAACCTCAGTATGATGTTTAATTGCAATGCACAAGTAAAAGCATATGTGTGTATATTGTGTATATATATATATAGTATATGTGTGTGTAGTGTAGTATCTAGTTATTTAATACACATTAAGTCTGACTTAATGTGTATTATAATATATAATGCAATATAATCAGTTATTTTGTTTAGAGTAAACATTTCTAAACACAATGGCAGAATTACCCCATTATATTCAATTCCTAATTTGAATGTATAATTTCTGAAGCATATAAGGTCTAGAACAATATTCTGCCTACAGAAATTGTTTCACAAATGAAACTTTAGACTTACATTGGACCCCATTTGACAACTACTTTTCAAATGTGTATATTTGACAGCAATAATCAGGCTTATAAATTAATGTCTTGACATAGTCTCTGATGCCTTTGGATCAATTGTTGACTGGTTTTATTCCTCGTATCTCACCCTCTAGTTGCAGTCCTCAGAGCCCCCCGACTTTCAATTTCTCTTCCTGTCTTCACACGGCTGGCCTCTTCCGTCACTGACGCTTGCTAAGTCAATTGATAAACCTTGTCTTCTGGTTCATAGTCTCTTTCCTGTTTTCACAGCAGGGCCACTTGATACTTGCTTCTAGAGCCCGATATAGGATTATGGAATCCTTTTCCAGATTCACTTTGGCATCTGAGTTCAGCTAACCGGGGTTATGCATTGATGTCAAAATTTAATTCTAATCTAGGCTGATAACATCCCTATGACTTTCATGGAGTGCCACCCCTTGATAAGATTTGATTGTGACCAACTGTCAACAACTCTACTGAATGCCCCAAATCCCTCTCCTCCTGAATTTTCACCTCCAAGCTTTGCCTGTCTGCTTGGGACATTCCTGTCCCTGACATTAGGTCCTCTTAATCTGACTGAGCAATTTCCACCCCAACCATCCAGTCTAGGGATCTAGCTGTTTCCTGTTGCTGCTGTTCATTATCTGAAGCTATATACTATCAGGAGAGGTCTCCTAGATACTACACTTGTTACCACATTTATATTCTTCACCCTTGCATTTATTTATTTTTTATTCCACTAATTCTAAATCACACTTCATTTGTTTTTTTTTTTAATGGTCCCAACTTCTCTTTCAATTTTTCTCAAATATAAATGCTTTCCACAATTCTTTTTACCACAATAACATAAAATCTCTTTTGATAATGAGATTTTCAAAATTTTTCATTAAGGGCAACAAAACAAAACAAAACAAAACCCTGCTTTTCTTTTTTTCCTTATTTCTCAGCTAAGAATTCCCATTATGCTTCCATCAAAATCACAGACAAAAAAAACCCCCCAATATCTAGCTTCTGCAACAAGACTGAAGCATTTCACCTACGGAACAGGAATGTTAAGTAGGAGTTCTACTCCACTGTAGTTTGCAGCTTAACTCTCCCCCACAGGAACATTTGTTAAAGGATCAGGGGTTAAAGGCAGGTCCCCAGCTTGACACTCTTGGTTAAGTGGTGGAACTCTTGAAAGGTAGGCCTACTGGGAGGTCCCGAAATCACTGGGGACCTAGCCCCTTCCACTTTCACTGTTTTGCTTCTCAGCAATGAAGTGGGTAGCTTTGCTCCAACACACACCCCTTGCCAAGATGTTCTGCATCCTGATAGGCCCATTAGCAATGGGGCCAACTGATTGTGGGCTGAACTCCAATACTGTGAGCTAAAATAGACCTTTCGTATTCATAAATTATCTTGAGTATTTTGCCATAGTGACAGAAGACTGACTAACACATATTTAGCTTATTGCTGAAAAAAGGAACAAGCTGGGGAATAATAATGTGGAAAAGGAGACTTAATAGCCATCCTGTTTCTAAGACTGTCTAATAGTTATCCTTTTCTACTTTTTAAAAACACTGCTTAACTTCAGATTTTCTTCTGAGGAAAACAATGAGAAGCAAGGAGAAGGAAGGGACAAAAATCACAATTCACATTTTTTAAATTGTTAAAATCCAAATATTATTCTTTTATTATGTTAGGCTTAGACATCTCATCCTTATTTTATATTTGAATAAATATTCAGATATGATGTACATCTATTTTTCATTTCCTGAGAGATGACTAATGAATATATCTAATATGTATACTCTATCAATTTTATATAGCTGACTTTTAAAATACAATAAAAGCAAATACTCCTGAATGCTGATGAATCATTAAAGTCACAAATAATATCCACTAATGCTTTTCCAGGGATCCTACATACTTCAAAGGTACTAAAGCAATATTTTAACTGGATTTTTCTTAGTGCTAAGCTGGAATCTAAATTATTTTGATCATTTAAAATAAATTCATAATGCATATACTGAAGTGACTTTTGACTACTTTCAAAAATTGCCATTAAAATATCACTAATGTTTTTTTCCTTTATTTCAAAATCCATTTACCACTTATAAGAAATCTTCAGTCTTGGATAATATTATTTTAAAAACAATTGATGTTTTTGTACCATGAAGGCCATCAAACTCTTACTGACCACCCCAGCACTTATTTCTTAGCATTTAATGCCAAGTTTTTTTCATGTGAATTTTATAAAAACTAAAATAAATGAAGGGGGATGAAAACTAAAATAAATGAAGGGAGATGAAAAGCCACAGCACAATATTTGCACTCCACATTAAGGTCAATTCCATTTTATGCTATGGATTATGGCAAATTAAGTTGTAGGAGCTCCATTTGTGATCTAATCACATCAGGATAGACAAAACAAGGATTGCATTTATGTGAGCTTGATGATACAGATAGTATTTTAAATAAAAGCACATTGACTCTTCTAAGTAGATGAAGGTAAGTAAATTAGGTTACTACAAGGAAGAAATATGAGCCTGCAAAGAACACTACACAATTAAATACCATGTTGTATCAACTTTTGCTTTCGTCCCCTTTCCTTTTCCTTGCCTGACCCCCACCTTGTGGCATATTTTTTTTTTTTCAGTACTGGGGATTAAACTCAGGGGCATTCTGCCTCCAGTCCTATTTTTTATTCTCTATTTTGAAACAGGGTCTCACTAAGTTGCAGAATGCTTCACTAGCTGAGGCTGGCCGCGAACCTGGATCCTCCAGTCTCAGCCTCCCAAATGCTGGGATTACAAACGTGCGCCACCACGCCCGGCCATATTTTTCTTTTGGTCCAAAGAGAAGAGAAAAATTACACAGGATCATGTTTTCTCTCATATGTGTAAGTTAGAGAGAAAATGGTAAACAAAAGGGACTTCAGATAAATGAGGAAATACCAGTAGAACAGCAGAAGGGGACTAGGGGAGGAGGGGGGACGGGGGGAAGTAGTTTAAATAATATGTGAATAATACATGAAGGTGTCACTGCCAATCTCACTAACATGTACAGGGAGGGAGGAAGGGGAGCGATGTGGGCATGTGTGCTTCTATCATTGTGAACCTCACTGGGATGTATAATTACAATGCACCAATAAAAAACTATCAAAAATAATAAGAAGAAGGATTTTAAAAATTACCTGAGTAGAGGCAAAAAAAAAAAAAAAAAAAAAAATCTTGGAAGACTGGAGAGAAACAGATAATGAAGTCAGTCCCGGGGACAACACAGAGGTGAGATGAATAGAGGAGAATGTCCTAGAAATTGTGCTCAGTCTAGTTATGCGGTTCAAGATACCCAGAAATAGCTTACTAAGTTACTAGTGACCTGTGTTGCCAAATCTAACAAATCTGTTGGTCCTTCTATTATCTGCTTTTAACAGTACTACACAGTTGAACATTCCGTCCTCTTTTGAAACTCTATTTTCTTAGTTCTGGCATTCAGAATTCTCCTGTTCTTAGCCTTCTCTTTTTAGCTATGCCTCCGTCTCCTTTTTCATCAGAATTGAAATGTTCATGATTGTCCTGGGGCCTTCTCTTTTCTCGCTCTATACACACTGCCCGGCAATAGCATCAATTCCTATGGTTTGAAATCTCCTACCTGTGTCAAGTGTAGAGTGCCATCTCTGTTTCCCACCTCTTTTGAGATGCCCACTTCGACCCATCCCCTTAGGTGTGTGTGTGTGTGTGTGTGTGTGTGTGTGTGTGTGTGTGTGTGTGTGTGTTACTGGGGATTGAACCCAGAGGCATTTTACCTCCAAGCTCCACCCCCAGACCAATTTTCTTTTTTATTTGGTAACAGGGTCTTGCTAGGTTGATGAGAGTCTCACTACTTCCTGAACTCAAACCTGTGATCCTCCAGTCTCAGCCTCCCAAGTACCAGGATTACAAGCATGCAGCATCATGCTGGCTTCCCCTTGGATGTCTTAAAGGTAATTTTGGATCTTTCATTTCAATCATGTTTTTCCTCTAGGCATCCCCATTTCTGTGAATAGTCCCCAGCCCCAAACCTGTGAGTTTTCCACAGTCAATCTCTCTCTGAATCATGTAAGTTTTCTACCAAAGTGTGTCTTCCACTAGAGCTTCTCTTCCTCCCCATGGCTGCCAGCCTCATCA
Source organism: Graphiurus murinus (assembly GCA_004027655.1). Classification (NCBI taxonomy): domain Eukaryota; kingdom Metazoa; phylum Chordata; class Mammalia; order Rodentia; family Gliridae; genus Graphiurus; species Graphiurus murinus. The sequence continues at coordinate 154,161 of PVLC010000367.1, read as the reverse complement.
CCCATCACCAGGTCTGCAACAGTAGCTTTCCATTAGCTTCCCCACTTCTCTTTCATCCCTCCTCCATTCTCTCAGCACAAAAGTGGCAAATTATAAACTTGATTCTGCTTAGCAAATGCCTAAAAAATTCTGATGGACTCCCTTTAAACTGAGTAACAATTCCAACGCCTTCATGCTCTGGCCTCTCTTTGGTCCTCTCCCTTGACCATATACCAGCCACACTGGCCTTTTCTGCTTCAAGACTTGTAGCATGCTTCCCTCTGCTTGGAATGTCATCCTCAGAGATGGATGAATGCATAAGTATATGAAGGGATGTCTGATTTGTTGATGAGGAGGAACAGTGGGGGGGAATGCTGATGACTAAAAAAGCTAGGGTTGTATATCTCGCAAGTCCAGTCAACACACTAATGCCGAGAGTTTGACAATTCCCTTGGGTTCCATATTGAATTTCCTGGAGAAATTAAGAATATTTCCTCTCGCTGTAGAAGAAACAGTATCACTGTATTTAGTCGAAGTCTGATGGTTTGGTACTACAGAGAGAAAAAGCAAATTCATTCTTAAATGTAAGAAACTATAATTATGATTCATTTACATATACACATTTGGAAAGAGATGCGTCTACATGTTATCTCTGGAATTTGGAAAGTGTTTTTGTTTTCATTGGTTTCGCTTGGTTTTTTAATTTACTAAGGTCTGCAATTTGTGTTAGGGTTTACTCTACATTTTATGCAGTTCTATGGGTTTTGACAAATACATAGTATCACACATCCATTGCAAGATTATACTGAATAGTCTCACCATCCTAAATTTCCAGTATGATGTAGAATATGAATGGTGAGAGGAAACATTCTTGATTTGCTCCTAACCTTAGGATAAAAGCAACTAGTTTCTCACCATTATGCATGATGTTATCTATAGGTTTTCTGTAGATATTATTTATCAAGTTAAGGACATTCTCCTCTAGACCTCATTCGCTGTGAAATTTTTTAAAAATAATGAATAGATATTGTGGCTGGGGTTGTACTTCAGAGGTAGACATGCCTCGTATGCCTGAGGCCCTCAGTTCTAGCAACACACACACACACACACACACACACACACATTCACACGTACCACATTGGATTTTGTTAGATGCTTTTTCTACACTTGTTTATATGAGCATATAGTTTTTCTTCCTTAGCCTACTGATGTGATAGATTACTTTAATTGACTTTCAAAAGTTGAGCAAGCCTTTGAAACCCAGAATAAATCTCACATGATAACAATGTATACATCTTTTTTTATACATTATTGTGTTCCATTTACCAATATTTCATTGAAGATTTTTGCATCTATTTTCATAGCAGATATTGGTCTGTAGTTTTCCTTTCTCATATCATTATCTAGTGTTGGTATAAGGGCAATACTGGCCTCAGAAAATAAGTTAGAGATTATTTGCTCTCTTTTTGTTTTCTAATTTTGGGGAGTGAGATTGGAGAGAACTAGTATCATTTGTTCCTTAAATATTTGGTACAATTCATCAGTGACATTACCTGGGCCTCATCCTTTCACAAAAGGTTAATTATAAATTCAATTTCTTTTATAGATACAAACTTATGCATCATCTATTTCTTCTTTCAAGGGTCTTGGGAATTTATGCTTTTCAAGGAACTGACCATTTTATCTAGATTGTGCACAATATTTATTGTCCTTTTTATATACATGAGATTAGTGATAATGGTTCTTTCATTTCTGATATTAGCAATTTCTGTCTTCTCTTCTTGGTTAGTCTGGCTATGGTTATATCAATATTATTGATATTTTCAAAGAACCAACTTTGGGTTTCATTTTTCTCCATTATTTTATTGTCTTCAATTGCACTGATATCTGCTCTAATTTTATCTCTTCTTCTCTTCTGCTTGCTTAAGGCTTTTACTGCTCTTTTTTCTCTAGTTTCCTAAAATAAAAGCTTAGATTACTGGATTTTGGCTCTTCCTTCTTTTCTAAAATGCATTCAATGCTATAAATTTTCCTCTCTAAGGAAATACAGAAAGGAAATGGAAACTCTACAATGTGGCTTATCCAGCATCACATGAATAGCACTTACTTACTAAGATATGCTGGACTTTTTTCATCATTTTATTCAAATCATACACTGAAATTAATACTCCTTCAAACATGCTCAACCCTAGGCAAAATTTGGAAAGCTTTTCATCCATACAGTACTTCCTTAAATAAATGTACACCAAAAGCAGGTAGCTCTGAAAATTAGGAAAAGAGTTAACTTTAATTATAAAACACACTCCCAAACTGTGTAAACTGGGCATAATTTGCATACCAAAATCTATTCCTTTTATTACAGTAGCTCAAAACAGACAGATCTACCAATCAGAGCATAAGCTAGGACTCATATAGAAAAAAGAATTTCCATTGCTGAAGGTCCTAAAGTCCACCCTAGACCATCTGCATGAGTTCTTGTAACTTATCTCTAGTAAAGAGCCCCATCAGAAGTAAAGGCAGGCTTATACCTTCCTTTGGGCAGAGTTAAGGAAAGCAATATTCACCATCTAAACATACTATCTGGCACAGTGGGTGCAAGGGTAACAATACAGACTATTCCTGAGCGAGAGATGAAGTGCCTCACTGATGAGACAAAGAGAAATAATGGCACTGGACAGTTCTGTGACTGATAGACAATCTTAGTTAGAAGACAGAATTGAAAGAGTGATAATATTTGCCACAGATAGGGCCAAAAAAAAAAAATAGTTCACGATGGCCTTGGAAACAGCTAATATTGGTTTGGCCCAAGGCACATGTTATTGTATGAAGAAGAAAAACTTAATGAGTTTAAACCCAGATTTAGTCAAGTCGAGTGGACTGGTAGGGCAGGCCTTCTGGAAACTTCTCAAGAATATTTGCAGCGCGCAAATGTCTGACCAGCAGACAAAGAACGCCACAAACAGGTTCCTTCTATGCAAAGCTTTACTCAGGCAGTTGACTTACAGAGAGAAAATGGCCCCAATTGCGTTTCCGCTCCTAGCTTATATACTAGCTTCTGACCAATCCCGAGCCGGCCCGTTCTGAAAGCCAATTGGCCAGGAACATATCGCCCGACCCACCTTCGCTCCAATCTCCCGGCCATGCCCTAGTAAGGAGTTGTTTGTATCAGACAGTCGCTTCCGCCACGTGCTGTCTTTTGGGCGTAATGGCTCTCCACAAATATTGAGGCAAAGTCAGCTGGTTGTTCTTTAATTGGTGTTCTCCCTTTTTGCTTTGGAAAATAATACTAATAATGCAACAAATAATAACTGCTGGGAATAAGGCTGCGCATGGGTCACTAAGGCTACATTTCCCAGCCTCATCTGAAGACAAATAACGGTCCTGCAATTATGTGATGACCAGGAAAAAATTTTTAAAAAGAACTCTTTGAAAATTTGGGGAATATCTTTAAAGATAAGGCATGAGTACCCTTCCCCACCAATGTGTTCTGCTTCCCAGGATGCTTAGAGCAGGGGCCATGAGCTCAGCCCAGGAAGTGGGAGCCTCACGGTGACAGCTGATACAGAAGACAGAAGAATCTGGATCCCTGGCCCCTTCAAGTACCTGGCAGCCCCACATCACCTCCAACTGGATTTATTTTGTGTAAGAAAGAAATGAACTTCTCTAAACCACTTTCTTTTACACCACTGTTACTTTGGAAAAAAGTTCACGATGGCCTTGGAAACAGTTAATATTGGTTTGGCCCAAGGCACATGTTACTGTACGAAGAAGAAAAACTTAATGAGTTTAAACCCAGATTTAGTCAAGTCGAGTGGACTGGTAGGGCAGGCCTTCTGGAAACTTCTCAAGAATATTGAGGCAAAGTCAGCTGGTTGTTCTTTAATCGGTGTTCTTTGGAGTTTCATTGGTTTCAATGATCAACTAATTATTTACTTAATCAACTAATCCTCAGTTGATAAAGAGACCTGGTGCTCTTTTGGAAAGAAACTCATTCAAATGGACAAAAGAGCAAGTTACGAGGAAATGCAATGACAGGGCTTTCTTCATAAAACAGGAAAGCCAGCTGCTATCATAGGGATTTACTTCTTGGTCAGTTCCCAAGTGAGGACCCTTATAATACCCTAGGGCAGGCACAAGATGCACCACTGCCACAATCTTTCCACAGAGCAATCAGATAACACACTCCTCGTTTCTCAAGGCAGTGGTACCTCCGTGGAGCCCAGGCTAGAGCAGGGGGCACTGGTGGAAGAAGAAAAAATGAAGTAGAGTACACCACCAGACACCCTGCCAGCATGTAACAGCTGAGGCGATGGTTTTCTAGACCTGTTCCTGGACACATATGAGACCTCACCTGGAGAACCCTTAAAGCATGAGGATGGTGAGTGACAAGGTGGGGAGGACAGGCTTTCAGGAGACTGAGATGGGGATATGGGTCATAAAAGAAACCATATTAAACTGACTGTGCTTATATACATGGATGGTGAGGCCCGAGAAAATCTGGACTTCTGGCTGTTGCTATGGTTTGAAAACGATTTCCCTCCACCACCCCAAAACTCATGTTGAGGCTTAGTCCCCCATGTAACTGTGTTGAGAGGTGCTGGAGCCTTTAAGACGTGATTATATTACAAAATGTATTAATATATCATTATTACCTCTTTCCCAGAAATGAGCTCCTACTCTGAAGTGACTAGATTAGTTACTGAGAGAGCAGGTGGTTAGAAAGTGAGCTGGGATTTGGGGTAGCTCTCTTACTTCCTCCCTCATCACGTGATGTCTTCTGCACACCCCACTCCCCCTTCCATTTTTCTGGATGCACGAGGAGCCCAAACCTGCACCATGTTCTTGAACCTTCAGAACTGTAAGCTAAGATAAATCTCTTTTTTAATAAAGAACCCACCCTCTGGTATTTTGTTACAGTAACAGAAACTTGACTAACACAGATGTGTTCTCCACTCTTAGTTGCCTGAATTAGTTACTTAATATAAACTTACATGTACAAAAACTTTAGAACATAAATATGAGCATGCATGGGCAGTGAAATGTGTAGTGTAAATGTATTTAGACAAGAAATTAAGCAAGGGATAAGAATTCCAGAGCTCCTGGTACAGGCTGGAAATCAGAAGAAAAAACAGGTTTGGAGTTGAGGTTTGGGGGCAGAAAAATATGAGAAATAATTTAGTGGTGCAGACTTCCATGTCTAACTTAAAACTGGTCTTGACCAATCCAAGTATTTGAAATTCTCCTTCCCATATGCTGAAATTTTATTTTCTATAGAAGGAATTATTAATATACTTATAAAGAGAAATTTTATCTGCTTCATTTATTCTAACCTAGACTCTTACCCTGCTCCTCATTTTTAAATTTATTATTGCTATTTTCTCTACTGAGAACAGCAATAAAATAATAAAAAGAAAAAAAGAGAGAGAGAAAGAATAGGCCCCAAGTCTAATAGTTCAGAGTCTGAACACTTCTGTTTTAACACCTGATATCAATCAGAGGCAAAACTCTTAGTTACCTAAATACATAACTGAAATAGCTTTACATTAAACTGGGTATGGTGGAGCACACCTGTAATACCAGTACTTGGGATGCTGAGACAGGAGGATAGCAGTTCAAGGTCAACTGCAACAACGTAGTGAGACTTTCAAAAATCTAGTGAGACCTGTTTGAAAATGAAAAAAAAAAAAAAAAAGGATTGGGAATGTAGCTCAGAGGTAGAACAACCCTGTGTTCAATCTCTGGTGCCCCCCCACCCCCTGCACACAAATAGCTTCACATTAAAAGTGCCATTTTATATACATCCTTAGTTTTTATTCTTATGAGTATAATTTCAGAGATTCTTGGAATATATAACCAAAATTAAAGGATATAAGAAAAAAAGGCGCAAAAGGAATAAAGATGATATATCAAAGATATACTTTGAAGTAACACAGCAGATACAGGATACCCAGAGAAAAGTAAGTCTCTTCTAGGAAATGAAACCAGCAGTGCTGCATGCCTTTAATTCCAGTACTTGGGAGGCTGAGACAGGAAGATTGCAGGTTGGAGGCTAGATTCAGCAACTTAGAGAGACCCTGTCTCAAAATAAAAAGTAAAAAGAGCTGGGGGTGTAGCTTGGAGGTAGAATGCCCATGGGTTCAATCCCCAGTGCCAAAATTTTTAAAAAAAGAAAAGGAAACCAAACCAGAATAACAGTATAAACCTGGATATTTCTTCTGTGAAAAATTCCCAAGCAATAATTGTATTAAAGCATCACTGAGCATCAAAAACACTTTATCCACAATCGGGAGTCCTAAGATCGGAGGGAGGTGGTTTCTATCTCCCATTAAATGAGACCCAACGCTCCATTCCACCGCCCCTGCCAATTAGAGTGCGGCATTTGGTCTTAGCTGGAAAGTAATTGCTCTTCTAATTTTCTACAGTTGCTTTGAATCTAGCAGTGATGCTATTCTTCAAAGATACCACTGGAGGCCAGTCACGCTACAGTCTGCATGCCAGCCACACCCTAAGTTTTACAACAAAACAACCTAAACCAGTTACAAAAACAATACAAATTTTTAACTAAGCACAAATGAATGCATATAATTCTAACTTTACTTTTTAAAATTCAATATAAGGGTTAGCTTTTTTTGCTGAAGAAGAAATCTGATTCTGACATTCCAATTAAATACCTCCATCAATCCCAAGATAACTATGTGTCTTATCTTGTCAAAATTTATCAAATTCTGCACTACACTAAATATCTATGCTGTTAACATCTTATAAATAAGTTGCTAATAAAGAAGGTAACTGAAATTCACCATAGCCCTAATATATATATATATATATGAACTAATATATATATATGTATGAACTATAAACTCTCCTTTATTGCAATAAATTCCTTCTTGTCCTCTGAGCACTGGAAGGAATTGTTTTGAATCCATAACCAAAGATCTCCCTTTAGATAAGTGGCCCCATTTTTAAGCCCAATTATATGAACTTGGTTCCCTGGAGACTGTATCTTTTCTAATGACTTGAAGTCTTTGTCTCAGAGATATGTTGATTAGAAAGGTCTTTATTTATTTATGAATCTGATGCATAAGCAAAACAGCACTTCCCAGTTTTTTTAAGAAAACATCCTTCCTTTTTCCCTTTGTCCTTCTTCCCTTCCATCCTTTTGTACTGGGGATTGAACCCAGGGACATTCTACCTCCAAGCTACACTCCCAGCCCTATTTTATTTTGAAACAGGGTCTCATCAAGTACACCCAGCTCCTTCCTCCCTCCCTTCCTTCCTTCATCACAAGACAGGAGGATGGGAGGTTCACAGTCAGCCTCAGCAACGTAGCGAGGCCCTCCACAGCTTAGTGAGACCCTGTTTCAAAAAATAAAATATAAAATAGGTCTGGAGGTGTAGTTCAGAGGTAGAATGCCCTTGGAATCAATCCCAGTAACACACACACACACACACACACACACACACACACACACACACCAAAAACAAAACAAAACAAAAAAATTGCAAACCTCTTCAAAGGGGTATGATTTGAAGACATATTAAAATAAGCAGAAAAAATGGCCTAATTTAATTTACGTTCACTTCAACATCCAACTCAATTTACATATTTTTTCAATGTGTTGGCTGCATATTCACTGGGAAGATTTATCATCACCAATTGAGAAAAGAAACAAAAGCAGAAAGCTAAAGAAGATCCAAGAAAGTTTATTCATTTATAAAAGTTTCACAATACACACTTCAGTGCAACATAAACACTGGCCAAGTTAATTATGAATTTGAGACAGATTTATAGGCAAACAAGAATTCCAGTGAGCTCCAGACACAAAGTTTTGGGTTATCATAGAGTTGATACTTTGCTGCAGTATCTACTACCCAAAAAAGGTAGGGAAGAAATTTTAGTAGAAATTTTATACTTTTATTGGATTGGTACATTGTAATTATATATCATAGTGAGATACAAAGCGGTTAACACACCTCTTGGTGTAGTTCCCTCCACATCCCACCCCACGCCCTCCTCCTGCTTCTCCATGCTTGTTAGTGACTGATGCTGTCACATATGGACGAACATTTTCTTACTCTGTTTCCTGCCTCAGTCCTCCCTTTCCCCTCCCACATCCTTCCCCCAGTCCTCTTTCACTGTTCTACTGCTCTCTCTCCTCATTTATCTGAGGTCCTTTTGTTTCCTATTTTCTCTCTAACTTCTACACTAAGTGAAATCCACCAGTTTCAGAAAGTCACGGGTCATAAAACTTAATAAATTTTTAAACAAAGAGCAGAAAATCAGGGTAAAGTGACTGTCTTTCATTCAGCAAAGATTTGCTATGTGTCCGCATAACACCTAGACAGAAAGTTGGCTTCAAGAGCAGAAGAGAACAGGCTTTTATTTGCTGCTTTACTAAATGTGCTGGCACCATTGAACAATGAACAGATTTTCTTCTCTCTCTCTCTCTTTTTTTTTTTTTTTTTTTTTTTTGCTACTGTGAACTGAAAACCCAGGGGCATTCTGCCTCCAAGCTACAGCCCCAGCCCTTTTTATTTTGAAACAGGATCTAAGTTGCTGAGGCTAGTCTTGAACCAACAATCCTCCCGTCTCAGCCTTCCAATGACATAACGGTGTGTGCCACCATGCAGGACACAATGGACAGATTTTAAAATAGGAAGTTACTTCTTTTAGAAAAATGAAATTGGGATTAAAAATGAACAATCAGGGCATATGTTTGTGAGTAAAACAGCCATAATCTAAAAGGCTTTCTGAAGGTTTGTTTTTTGTTTGTTTTTGGTTTTGTTTGTGGTACTGGAGATGGAATCCAGGTGCATTCTACTTCCAACTATGCCCCCAGACCTATTTTATTCTTTATTTTGAAACAGGGTCTCACTAACTTGCAGAGAGCCTCATAAATTGCTGAGACTGGCTGCAAACCTGCAATCTTCCTGTCTCAGTCTCTCAAGTACTAAAATTACAAGCATGTGCCACCACACCCTGCTCTGAAGGTTCTAAAAGTACCCAAATACAGTGTGTTACATGAACACCGCATCACAAATTCTCCCAGATTAAAATAATGTATGCATAATGATTGGTTATTGTTCTATAAATTTATGAATTAGTACTATTTAGATGATAGCCATTAAATTCAAAGAAATTAAATAATAGGCTCAAGGTCAAAAGAATTCAAACTAGAGTAAGGTTTATCTAATCTCCACTCCTATGTTTTACACACACACACACACACACACACACACACGCACTGGACTCTAACTTTTGGAAAATTTACCTCCTTTTAACTCTTCAATTTTTAAAGATAGACATGTATTTTTGCATAGGAAGTTGGGGGGGTATTTCTTATTCTGCTTGTCATGTCACCAATAAAATAATATGGTACATCAGAGAAATAATGACTAAAATAACCATTGCAAACATTAACTAAACATACACTATATGAGGACAATATTCTATATACTTTACATTTATTACTTCACTTAATTCTTACAATAATATGAGATGGTTTTCATTATTCCTATTTTATAGGCAACTAAATGAAGATCACAGAATTGTTACCCCAAATCAGCATGGAGTAAGTGGAAAGGAAAGAGGAAACTAAGATGCAGAGCACCATGACGTGAGTGGTTATTCCTTGTTGCCCAGCTAACTGCTGGCCGAATCCAATCACCCTAGTGCGTGTTAATCAGCTGTTGATGTAAATATAGATCTGCATTTCTTACCCAGGGGACTCCTAAGCTGCTGCTCCCTAAAGTGCTAGATGCTTTGATTAGCAAGGACCTTTCCCACCATTCTTGCCTGTGTGTCAGTGAAGTTATTTTCACTACTTCATTTGTCTTATGTTTTTTAGACCCAAGATCCCATAGTCAGGAGTAAAAACAGTTCCACACTGTGCTAAGTGCTTAATGTAGGTTTGCTGTTTTGTAGAGTATGGATTATAATTTTGTGGCCAGATGCCATTCTAAGTAAACCCAAATACTCTCACCCTAATTGTCATATTTGCACATTATCACACTTTAAAAATAACTTTGAGGCTGAGCGTGGCGCACATTTGTAATCCTAGTTTTTGGGAGGCTGAGATAGGAGGATCGCAGGTTCATGGCCAGCCTCAGCTACTTAGTGAGGCCCTTCGTAACTCAGTGAGACCCTATTTCAAAATTAAAAAATGAAATAAGGCTGGGAGTGTAGCTCAGAGGTAGAATGCCCCTGGGTTCAATCCCTGGTACCAAAAAAAAAAAAAAAAAAAAAAAAAAAGAAAAAAACTTTGAGAACTTACACTGGCTTAATTCAAACAATTTCAGATGAGAAAAAACATTGTTTAAAGTGAAAACATATGATTTTATTTTATAAGGAAAATTCAGGGTCCACCAATCTTAACATGATTATTTGTGTTTTCGTTTGTCATCATCATACCTGTGCTCAGGCCAGCCTCAGCAATTTAGTGAAATCCTTAAGTTTCAAACAGCATGTCTCCAAAGCCCGCTAAACCTTAACTCCTTCTCATTCTTCTGCTGTCTGAAACAGACCTCTGGGAAATTCGGTGGCAGCTGTGATGTGTGTCTGAGAGAGCCCAAGCTGAGAGGCAAGGAGCCGGGTGATTAAAAGCGGACCTGGAAACAAGACTAGCCAGAGACAGTTCCCTTTCTGTATAGAATTGTACGTGTCTCACTCCCTCTCTGTGTCTGTGTTTCTCATCTACAATGGAGACATCTTTCTCATAGGGACGGTACATAATACTATTGTGAAGAACTGATTTTGATAATTTCCTGCAGTGTTGATCCATTTCATTTCTCTGCTTCAGAAAGTAGAACTTCAGCAGGCAAGGTGATGCATGCCTGTAATCCCAGTACTTGGGAGGCTGAGACAGGAGGATCGCATGTTTTCCAGGCTAGCCTCAGCAATTTAGCGAGATCCTATTTCAAAATAAAAAATAAAAAGGCCTAGGGGTGTAGCTCGGAGGTAGAATGCCACTGAAATCAATCCCCAGTGGGGGGAAAAAAAAGGTAGAACTACAATCATTCGGGTTGTTTTGCTTTTAAATCAACATTAGAATTGCCATTATTAGTGAAGAGGAAGGGGATCAGGAGGAGGGAGGAGGTAGAAGTTATCAAAATATGTTACACACATGTACAAACACTCATTATTTTGTATATTAAGATACATTAATAATAATAATACAGTATATATATTTATGTGGCTGTATACAAATAATATTTTATGTCTGTCTATAGTAAAAATAAAATAAAATTGTGAATTGGTATGAAAATGTTAACTACACTTTCAGAAAAACTTAATGATCTGTTATTTTGTTAAAAATATGAGTTCTGAGCTAGGCATGGTGGCACACACTTATAATCGCACTACTTGGGAGGCTGATACAGGAGGATCATGGTTTCAGGCCAGCCTCAGCAATTTAGTGAAACTCTGTTTCCAAACCAAAAAATATAAAGGGCTGAGATTGTTAGCTCAGAGATAAAATGCCCCTGGGTTCAATCCCCATACTACTACTAATAATAATGATAATAATAACAAAAGTGAGTTCTGCAGTGTTTGCCATTAAATTAAATTAAAACAACCCAAAACTTGATCAAGGGATTTGACCACTATTTACTTACCTTGCCTACATTTTTTAACTCAGAATTCAAGGTAATCTGGGATTATACTTATTTTCCTCCTTTCTTTGTAGCTTGACAAGAGCATTGAGGGAAGTCACAATTTCACACTGTGTTGGCTGTGATATCAATGACGCTAAAGATGATAAGCAGTATTTTTAAAGCAGCAGGTACAATCTGTGCTGAATATTACTGCCAGAATCAGGTTTTATGATATGGTCCAACGCTGGGTGGAATCTGTATCACTGCTATTCAGAGCTCGATTGGGAAGCAGAATGAACTGCACCCATCCCACTGAGACTCTTCACACTCTGTCACTGAGGTACCATTAATATGCCCAAGAGCAGTCCTCAGATTGTCTTTGATTATCAAACGTGAGAGGGCTGTTCAGATCCTCTCAGCCATAATTCTGCCATTGGCTCCAACTCAAATGCCTGACACAGCCAAGCAGGTTATGTAAGTCCAGGAAGCGAGGGTGGTGGTGACCAGGTCGGATGTGCCCCATCTGAAGACGGGAATGTTTTTTCAGCCTAAAAGCATTATGTCCAATGGTTCCAGTAATATTGAGAACGCTGGCCCAATATTATCACATTTTATAGGGAAGCTAGAATTTCAGGTTTTTAAATAAAGTCTCCTGCTAATACGCTTGTGACTAGCTCCATTTTAAAATACATAATATGGGCTAAACAGAATATGCCTGTGATTTGATCTATTTTTATTATTTCTAATTTATTTATTTATTTATTTACACTGGGGGTTGAACTCAGGGGCATTCTACTTCCAAGCTACACCCCCCGGCCCTTTTTATTTTCTATTTTGAAACAGGTTCTCACTAGGTAGCTAAGAGACTAGCTATGTTGCTGAGGCTGTCTTCAAACCTGTGATCCTCCTGTTTCAGCCTCCCAAGTAATCCCCTGGGATTACAGGCATGTGTCACCACACCCGGCTTGGTCTAAGGATTTTTTAATCTCCAGATTTCATGGTAGAGGATGCAATTTGATATGCATATTTAAAAACAAAGAAGACCAAAACCAACAACAACAACAACAACAACAACAAAAAGCTTTAAAAAGCTTTTCAGAGCCGGGCGTGGTGGCACCCGCTTGTAATCCCAGCATTTGGGAAGCTGAGACTGGTTCACGGCCAGCCTCAGCTACCTAGTGAGGTTCACGGCCACCCTCAGCTACCTAGTGAGACACTCCCACAACAGTGAGGCCCTGTTTCAAAATAAAGAATAAAAAATAGGACTGGGGGTGTAGCTCAGAGGTAGAATGCCCCTGGGTTCAATCCCCAGTACCACACACACACAAAAAAAAGCCTTTCATCCTTATAATGTCAATTACTAAAACAAAATTGTACAAGGTTAACTTTTAAAAACCTCTTCCTAAATAAAATCCAATTTTCTATGTCAGGACTCATTTTAGCTTACTGCAATAATATTTTAAGATACCAAAAGGAATGAGATTTTAGAAGCGGAAAGAGTTAAAAGGAATAGTTTATTACATTAAGTAGTAGCTTATCTATCTATTTCAAGCTCAGAATGATTCTTAGAGAGAAAAGATTTAATTGAGTGATCTCATTTTTTCAAAAAAACTTTTGAGTTAATAGGTATTTCTGTAGTAGTGAAAAACATTCTATTCCTATTAGATGATTGTAGACTTCTTTGTATAAGAACATCTGGTTCTAATGCTACTAAACGACTCAAAGGATGGAGACTTTGAATTCACTCAACTTTTACTTGCTGTTTGATTGTACACACATACACTCAACAACAAAGCACTTAATTAAAAAAAAAATCACATCCTATTTCATTTCAGAAAACCATTAGTGCTTTTGTATGTCCAGAAGAAAATATAAGATACCTTATGAACTAGAGATTATTTTGTATCACCTTTTCACCTACTTTACAAATTAATGGATAGGTCTTTCAACTACAAATCCTAGCAACTTCCACACACTGTAATAACACCTCTGAAGACAGAAGCTCTCTTCACAGGTTTCCAAATCATCCTCACCCTCGTTGTCTCCTTTCAAACCATTATCTTCTTCAAGGATCAAGTTAGGAGACATATTTTACAAGTCAAGAACCTGAAGTTTCATTTTTTTTTAACAGGCTTCAGTATTTTGGTAATAATACAAAATAATCTACTATATTAAAAATAAAGCCAAAAAGAATAGGAAGTGGTTGCACAAGGTCCTAAGATGTCTGCACTCCTTCCTATCAAGAAGTAGGGTCCAGGCTGAGCAAGGACTTTCTTCGGCCAGCAGAATGTGGTGACGAGGCACCCTGGAATTTCCAGAGCAGGTCTTAGAATGCTGCCCCGAGATAGAACTCCAGGTAAGAGGCCGATCAACCCACAGGAGAATGAGAGAATGTAAATTGTTGTTTCAAACTATTAAGTGTCGAGGTGTTCGTTGCATTGTGGTAATTAACTGGAGCAGAACAATGGCTCAGAAAGATGACACTCTATGTCTAAGCAAAGCTACGAAAGCTGGGACAGAAGCTGGGATTCCAGGTCATGGTCTGGATTTCCAGCTTCTCTGTGGTCAAGTAACTCATCTGTAAAATGCAGTGCCTAGTATTCTCTGCAACAATTGTGGCACTTCTATGCACTGATGCTGAAGGCCCACGTATGAATAAAGGCAAGTTTGACTTTGTTTCACTGTCTTGTAGAGATATCCAATGCGTTTCTCTAAATGACACTTCATAAAAGTATTAAAATACCAAGTTTCTCAAACTTTGTTCCATAAAGCCCATTAAAATAAGACTACAAGCAAGATATGTGAGGCTGACTGTTGGTAAGGAGCACTCTGCCAATCTCCACTTTATATAAGAAACCACTTCCACCTAAAATTATGTGCAAAAATTAAAGGTGATGCTAATGTTTTGTTCACATGAACGTATATATTCTAAAACATTAGTACCACCTGTCCAGCTGTCCCCTTGCCCGTTCCTGAAGGAACTGTGGCTGTTGCCAGCCACTGATGAAAGGGCCTCCTGCAGAGCCAGACAGGTACCTGTGAGAAGTCCCAAGGCCTCAAGGGCTCCTCTGCAGAACTCTGGAGCCCCAGGCTCCCCGGAGTCATTTCACCTGAACACTTTGTTCATTCTAATGAAGAGCAGCATCCCAGGGAGAGCTGGCACAGCAGTCTATGCCTTCAGCCTGCCTATGCCTTCAGTGACTGCATTCATGAGCTGATTTCTTATAGATCACTTGCTACCCTCTCCTAGGAATTCTAGAAGCATCGCTGTCTTCAACAACAGAACCAATGGAATCTTTCGAGGTTCAGGAATTAAAACAATACATTTAGAAAACTTATGTTCAGAGGGTAGGATTTATTTGTTATCACTTTCTAGCCAGGATGCAAGACAATGAAGTGAATAAATTTTAAACAATAATAGCAATCATTCAAAATAAAAGAAATCTCCTGAAGTGATTTTATATGATCCAGAAACAGCCACTAAAATATGTATTACTATGTTTATAACTCTAGAACTTGTGGAAGTCAGTATCTGTGAGGAAACTCTAATCATTTCCTAACCATTTTTTTAAAGTAAATAATTATTAAATAGTGTTGACATAACTTGGAGATTAGGGGGTTTGCTTCTCACAAACTAAAAATTAAATTATACCTAGAAATTTGCTCTCCACTGAGAAGATGGATAACTCATTTCCTTTTAATATGATTAACTGATTTTCCTGCTTAAGGGAGTGGCAAAAAAAATACAGAAAACCAATATGTTTAGTATAATAGATCAGAATTTTAAGCTTTTTTTTTTTTTTTTTTTTTTTTTTTTTTTTTTTTGCGGTACTAGGGATTGAACTCAGAGGCGTTCTACCTTCGAGCTACACCCCCAGCCCTATTTTTTACTCTTTATTTTGAAACCAGGTCTCACTAAGTTGTGGAATGCCTCACTAGGTAGCTGAGGCTGGCCGCGAACCCGGATCCTCCAGTCTCAGCCTCCCGAATGCTGGGATTACAGCGTGCGCCACCACGCCCGGCTTAGAATTTTAAGCTTTTATGGGATAAAATAACTCAAATTAAAAAGAAAAGCAGCCTGAAATGCTTTCTTGCACTATTTGAAAGATTTTAACTTGAGACCTCCATGGCCTGGAGGTCTACCTCCCATGCTTACTTTCTCTGACTTTTTCTGGAGGGGGGAAGTATTGGGGACTAAGCCCCAGGGAATTCTACACCAGAGATGCACCCCCAGCCTTTTTTGCTTTTTATTTTGAAAGAGGGTCTTGCTAAGTTGCTGAAGGTGTCCTCAAACCTGCGATCCTCCTGTCTCAGCCTCCCAAGTACTGGGATTACAGGCTTGTGCCACTGCTCCCAGCTTATTGTTTACATTTTTAAAAGTTCTGCATGTCCACTTGAACTCCTGATCATTCTCCCAGAGTGCAGAAGAATTTTTATAGCACCCAGCCTCCCCAGCCGAGGCTGAGTTAGCCTTTCCTCCTAGGGCCTGGAGTGTTCCTGTACATCCCTCTTTCATTGCCTTTACCACAAAGGAAAGGCTCTGCTTATTTGGTCTCCCTTCATGGAACTGTGGATCCTCTAAACAGTTCTCCGCAATAAATTATTCAATAAAGAGGCAACAAATACAGATGTGGGGTGTATGTGAAAAGTCAGCTACCCAAAATGAAAGCATTTTGAAGAATCGTTGGAAAAATTACTCTAGGTTCATTTAGAAATACATTGGAAAAGCTCTGAGTTCATTTAAAAGTAAATTGGAACTATGGTTTTGATTGCTTGTACCTTGCATATTTAAAGAAAATGGATTAATTTTGTCCACTCTTAGAATTCTACCTTATAAATATTTAAACACTATATACCAGCTATGGCTTCACCAGCAACATGAATGGACCAGCACTGCTGATCTGTTTCTTTGGTCACCTTAGTGACTCACTTCTCCTGCGCCGTGGCCATTTTATGATCATTTTTATAATCATGGCACCTTTGGGGGGTAGTGAGGATTGAACCCAAGAGTGTTCTACCTCTGAGCTACACCTCCAACCCTTTTATTATTTATCTTGAAACAAGGTCTCGCTAAGGTGATGAGACTGGCCTCAAACCTTTGGTACTCTGATCTCAGCCTCCTAAGTACTTGGGATAACAAGTGTGAGTCACCACACCCAGTTCATGGTCATTCTTACAGATTGTACAAACCGAAAAATTCTAAACTAATGATCACTTCCAGGATCCAGACAGATACTGCCATTGTAGGTAATCAAAAGAATATTACAGAATTTTAGTCTCACTCATCTAACCCTTACTATTCAAAGGATTTCAAGTTAGCCATTTGAACACTGAGATCCTTGTATTCCTTGTCTAAGAAGGGGGCTAAGAATACCTGTTCTCTTTCTCAAAGTGTCATTGAGAGGCTCAGGTGCCATAAGGTCATAGAATACTCTGTAATACTAGAAATACATAGCTATTCTCAGAAAAGGAAATGTCTTTTAGCACCCTAGAATGTTTACATCATCATCACCACAATGAGGTGATGGGTTGCAGATATGCTCTAAGGAAAATGATCGTCTCCTTCAGCAAGTTTATTTGAGCAACTGCAGAGAAAAGAATTTTTAGCCTTTTACTTAGAATGCATTACCAGAGGAGAAAAAGAGAAGCAATTATTTTGCATTTCAGAAATCCAAGAATATCTTCATCATCAAAATAAGATTCTACTCGATGATATATCTCCCCTACTTCTCAGACAATATTTCTGAACTTATTCAATTATGGATTTAATGATGTTTTGTTTTCATTTTTAAAAATAGCCCATTTTCAATACCATCACTTGGAGGAAAATTTCAGCTGTTGATTGAATACAACAATCTTGGCCACTCTCTTAAAGCAGAGGAAGTTAGCTGTCCACCAAAAATTCATGTTGCCTTTTCATAGAGAAGTGTTCTTTTTGGAAGGTGAACAGTCCTGTTTGCATTTGACTTGACCAAACAACAGGTTATAGAACAGAAGCAGAAGAGACACACACTTATTTCAGACTTGGTCTATAAAAATCTCCTTTACTTTCTCCCTACTGTCACTTCCTTAGTGGGCCAGATGGGTGTTCACTGCTAGAAAGAGCTCAGGTGAGTTAGAAGAAGCAAAGCCTCAAGCTCACTAAGTGCTATATATATATATGCCCCTATTATTCTGAATTTTATTATGATGTGAAATTACAATGCACCAATAAAAGTATATTTAAAAAAAAAAGAAGAGAATCTCCATCAACCCAAGTCTCAAGACAAATCTATATAAACTACAACCCCCAAATAATGACATATCAAAAATACAAGAGCTTCATCCCTCACCCCACCTTTCTGTTAAGCCATGAAATTTCAGGCTTATATATTATGACTGCTGCAAAATACAGTTGGCTAGTTCCTTTCGTAGAAGATGGAGATTTCATGCAAGGCCACTAAGCACGGCCACTATAAATGAACATGTTTTAGTGTGGGTTTGAACTTCAATGCCCATGCAATTTTGATTAACCCAGAGGACTGTATAAATTACATAGTATAGAGAATAATAGCAATACCCTTTTTTCTACTCCTTGTATCCCACAGTGATGGAGCTACTTTTTGCACCAGGAAAAGAATAGAGTTGAAGAAGAGATGCAAGTCAATTCTGCTCTGTAACTTAGGAAGGAATTAAGAAAGTATGGAGATGTACATTGTCCTCTCCAGATAAGGTCATATATATGATACGCACATACACACACACACACACACACACACACGCGCGCGCGCGGGACCAGGTACATTCGCACATTCATAAGTGGCCTATAGTCAGATTTGTTAGTTTTAAACAGGGCTGCTTTCACAAAGATGGCTCAACTTTATATGAGAATTTACATTATATTTTCTTTCTGGAAACATAACAGTGAAAACTAAATATATAAAATATAAAGAGGGAAATAGAAATAAATTATAAAGACATTCTGCCTTATAATGTTCAAAAAATGGAAAATATTTTGTCAGAATATATGAATCATGCTTTCGCTTCTCAGTCATAAAATATTCTCACCTAAAGCAACTATCTACAGACACCTAGACCAATGGAACAGAGAAGAATATACAGAAAGAAATTCACATACTTATAGCCAATTAATTTTCATCAAAGGTGCCAAAAAAAAAAGACAGTCTTTTCAACAAATTGTGCTGGGAAACTGGATATCCATTTGTAGAAAAATAGAATTAAATCCCTACTTTTCACCCTGCAGCAAAAGTCAACTTGAGTGGATCAAAGACCTTGAAATTAGGCCAGAGACTTTGAAGTTACTAGAGGAGGGCATAAGTCCAACACTCCGATATAAGCACAGGTAGAAACTTTCTCAATAAGACCCCAAAAGTTCAGGAAATTAAAACAAGAATTAATAAATGGGATGGCAGTAAACTAAGAATTTTCTGCTCATCAAAGGAAACCATCAAGAGTTTAAAGATAGAGCCCACAGAATGGAAGATCTTCACTAGCTATCCCTCTGATAGAGGACTAATATCAAGAATATACAAAGAACTTAAAAGACTTAATACTAAAAAAAAAAAAAAAATCAAGAAATGGGCAATTGAGCCGGGCATGGTGGCGCACGCTTGTAATCCCAGCATTTGGGAGACTGAGACCAGAGGATCTGGGTTTGAGGCCAGCCTCAGCTACCTAGTGAGGCCCTCCACAACTTAGTGAGACCCTGTTTCAAAATAAAGAAGAAAAAATAGGGCTGGGGGTATAGCTCGGAGGTAGAATGCCCATGAGTTTAATCCCCAGTACCGCAAAAAAAAAAAAAAAAAAAAAAAAAAGAAATGGGCAATTGAACTAAATAGACACTTCACAAAAGAAGAAATACAAATGGTCAATAAATACATGAAAAAATGTTTGACATCATTAGCAATTAAAGAGATGCAAATCAAAACTACACTGAGATTACATCTAACGCCAATCATAATGGCAATCATCAAGTCAAATAACAATAAATGCTGGCAAGGATGTGGGGAGATAGGAACTCTTCTACACTGTTGGTGGGATATCAAAATTAGTGCAGCCACTATGGAGATCAGTATGCAGATTCCTCCGAAAATTAGGAATGGATGTACCATATGATCCAGTTATACCACTCCTGGGTATCTTTCCAAAGGGACTGAAATCAGAAAATTATAGTAATATATGCATATTCATGTTTACAGCAGTACAATTCACAATAGCCAAGTTATGGGACCAATCTAGGTTGGTTACATACACAATGGAATTGTACTCAGCAATAAAGAACAAAATAATATAATTTGCAGGAAAATGGATGGACCTGGAGAACATTACGTTAAGTGACATCAGCCCATCAGAGAAAGTAAAAGGAGTAATTGGGATATCAGAGGAACTTCAAATGATGTAGGAGAAATTCCAGTGGAGTAAGGGAGATGGTCTAGGGAAAGGAGGTATGGAGGATGTGGAGGACCAATGAAGGAAACACTTCCATGGACATTATACACATATGTGAGAATTCCAATGTCAGTCTCAATACCCTGTATGGGGAAGGGGGAGGTGGGGAGGGAGTCAGGGGAAAGCCCACCAAGTGCTGTGTGCATGTATGTCACTATCAACATGATTTACATTATGATGTGAAATTGTAATGCACCAATAAAAGTATAAAAAATTAAAAAGGCAATTATCTATAATAGAGGAATACTCCCATGTATGTTTCAAATATTGAAGTTAAATTCATTTTTCAAAAGCCAATGGATAAAATGGAAGAAAAAATTGTGCATTGAATTTTAACTTATTTCATTAAGTTCTAACAATTATGCACTTTATCGTGATTAATTGTATAAAACAAATTATTAAATTAACAAAAATTTATGGCTACCACAAAATCTGAAAATAAATATGATTCTATAGAATTAAGAAGTAAGGCGCTGGGTGGGGCAGCACACATCTGTAATCTCAGTACTTGGGAGGCTGAGACAGGAGGATTGCACATTCGAGGACATCCTCAGTAACACAGCAAGACTCTCAGCAACCTAGAAAGACCCTGTTTCAAAACAAAAAATGAAAAAGGGCTGGAGGTGTAGCCTGGAGGTTGAATGCTCCTGGGTTCAATCCCCAGTGCAAAAAAAAAAAAAAGTAAGATACTTTTGTACTAAATGAATCTGAATTATTGTAAATATTTACTGCTTTGTAGATGAAAATATAAAGCATGCAAATCCAAGTTCAAGATAATATAAAATGTAAAATTTTTGTTTGTTACATGTTTCCATGTATTATGTGTTCAACAAATATTTATTGAACACTTATAATGGGCTGCCTCTGCCCTAATTGCTAGGAATATAAGCAGTTACATGAAGCTAAGTAAAACACAGGTATCTCACTTTACAAAGAACAATATGGAAAAGAGGAGGATGCAATGATAAATTATAAATGGAAAATTTTTTTCCCTAAAGAAATAACATCTAAGCTAAGATTTGACATATGAGTGGTCAGTTTTGCTCGTTAATGATTAATGTACGTTTCATCATCATTAAGAGCATATATGACTTATCATGTAAAATTATTTGAAGTCTAACTCAATATCTGTTGAGCTATTATGTGTTTTCCACATGTTATGTATGTAATTTCTTCAAAGGAAGTTGATTCCTACCTGATATGGTTTGAATGTGTGCCCTTAAGTTCATGGATTGGAGCCTACCGGGAGGAGATTAGGTCATGAGGACCTAATGGATTAATGTTAACTATGGGAGTGGATCAGTTATTGCAAGTGTGGGCTTGTTAAAGTGAATTTGGCCTCTTCTCGCTGACTTGATCTCTCTCCCTCCCTCCCTTTCACCTTCTACCATAAGATGATGCAGCAAGAAGACCCTCACTAGAAGTGATCCCTCTAGCCTGAACCTCCCAGCCCCCAAAACTGTAAGAAATAAATTTCCTTTGTAAACTATAGCAACACAATAAAAAACTAGGACACTATCTATGGTTATATCATCTAAACAACTTGATTCCAAAGCAGAAGAATGAAGAAAAATTCTTCTAAGAGCCAGGCATGGTGACGCACACCTGTAATCCCAGTACGTGGGAGGCTGAGATGGGGGAGCACAGGTTTCAGATCAGCCTCAGCAACTTAGTGAGACACTCAGCAATCTAGCGAGATCCTACTTCAAAATAAAAAAAAATAAAAGGGGCTTGGATGGAATGCTCCTAGCCCTCACTACCAACGAAAAAAGAAAAGAAAGAAAGATTGCTAAGAATAGTTGTCATGACAACAAAAATTTCCCTAGGAATTACCAACAATACTACATTTTTCACATTAAAAGTATATCTTTCTTTCTATTAAATATGCAATTTCTTATTACTTTAGGATCAAGATAGTTGAATAAGTGATTAATTCATAGAAACAGAAGCTAGCCCTATTAATTGGAAGAAAATGCCCAGTCATTCTAGCTGGGCATCAAAAGCTGTTAGGCTAGAGTAGAATCATGCTTTTGGAATAACTAATGAACATTTAGAGGGGTGCTCCTTTCAAAACTAAAGGTCATCAATGTGCAGAGGAGCTTCCCTGTGCAGTTAATGCTGAGTTTAGATGTAAGGCAGTGTTACTAGGTAGAAGCGGTAACACCTTATGGACAGGATTAATTAAGAAGAAAATACAGTCTGAGTTAATGAAAACTCTACATTAGAGTTGTTAAGAAATTCAGATTCTATAAAATATAAAAATGATTGAATTCCAAAGGCTGATAAGAGTAATTCATATTTTCTAAGTCATGCATTTGAAGAGCTTGAAAATAGTTTGTTCATGTATTTTATAGATCAAAATATTCCCTTACAGCTACATATGGTGGTGTGCATAATCCCAATACTTGGGAGGCTGAGATAGAGAAGAGGATCACAGGTTTGATGCCAGCCACAGCAACTTCATGAGACCCTCGGCAACTTAGTGAGACCTTGTTTCAAAATAAAAATAAAAATAAAAAGGGGTGGGAGTGTATCTCAGATGTAGAACACTCATGGGTTCAATTCTCCAAATAAATAAATTAAATAAATAGAAAGATAGATAAATAAATAAATAAATAAATAAACAAACCCCCTTACAGTCGGGCATGGTGGCTCATGCCTGTAATCCCAGTACTTGGGAGGTTGACACAGAAGGATTGTAAGTTCAAGGTCAGCCTCAGAAACTTAGCGAGAACCTGTTTCAAAATATGAAAAAATAAAATGAGGCTGGGGGTGTAGCTCAGAGGTAGAATGCCCCTGGGTTCAATCTCCAGTATACACACACACACACACCACATCCCTTTACAATTTTGCTTGCACTTCCAACACATTTGTGACTACTGCATTACTGTGGAGATTCGCACATTGTCCCTAAGGGGCTTTTTGTGTCTTTTTCCTTTGCCCATCCTCTCCCTCCCCACCTCTGCTATGTCCTCTCCAAAGTGTTCCTGATTTCATTTTCTTTCATAATTCCCTTTGTCTTCTGTCCTTGGGAGCCTGATTCCAAACCCAGTCCTACAAAGTAAAGTAGAGAAAAGAAAACAAACTTGGTGGGTCTTTTCTCAATCAACTGACCGACAACAGAACACAGATTTAGGAAAGCAGATTAAGAGGCCAATCTAGAAGACCTTCCGAGTAGCACTTCTTGCATTTCATTGAAGAGATCCTAATGGCCTAGTGATATATATTATATATATATAGCTTATAATAATTCCAGGCTTAACCCCAGAACACGCAAAAACATAAATTCATGAAACTGATTTTCCTGCATAACCTAGTCACTCACAATTTAATAGTTGTATAAAAATTGGATATGGCTTAATTTAGAAAATGACCTTTTGCTTTGCTTAGAATCCAAGCCTCATAGATAGTGCAGTCTACATCCATTCCATTGAGGATATATCCTTGAACTACATGGAAGGAGGTCTACCAGACCTTGATAAATGAGACTCTACCCCCACCAATCAAAAGGTTTAAAAGGTTTCCCATAGCTTTTATGCTCTATTTTATTATTCCTGATTTTGAAAGTGATAAGGAGTAACTCTGGAAGATATCACCTTTCGAGGTTGACTGTGAAATGATAGCCGGTTCTAGGAAACAAAACCAATTCCACAGCAATAAACCACACACAAATCTCTTCTTCGTGAGGACGACATGACTGTCTGGCTGTAGAGAGCATCTCAGAGCCCAACCAACCATATGGCACAGAATGATTCTCTACAGGCCCGTCAAAGGGTCCCAGCCTGGTTAGCTAGAACTGCATCTGTCAGAATCAAGACATTAAGAAGGTCAGGGCGGCAACTGGCACTCTTCATTTAAATTAATAAACTGCTCTGTTTTCATCTTTAATTGGGTTTGATTATTTTTGCTTTATTGGATTTGGAGATTGTGGCCCATGGAGGGCAAAGTATAGTTAAGGGAAGATCCAGATGTAGGTGAAAAGTTTATTTCCTCTGACTAGATTACTTTCAGTAATGACACAAGGATTCAGATAAATGAGAAGGAAAGCTACATAGATTCAAGAAGTTAAGAAAAAGAAATACAATTATTTCCAAGGTCACCCACTTTAACATTTTAAATTTCTTTGTATGATTTATTGGTGTATTGTACTTATACATCATAATGAGGTTTGGAGTGTTAGGAACATACATGCTCACAGCACTTGTTTACCCCCAAATCCTTCCCCATTCATGTTGTGGATATTAGTGTTGATAACTGCCAATGTGTACATGCATTATTTGAACTGTTTCCTTGAAATAGGTCAAGTGGAAGGCTCAACTGTAACAAAACCAAGCTGTGATTCCTGTCAAGTAACTTAAAAGAGTAAAGCAAACATTTAAGAAGTAAGTACAATTTAAAGATGCTGAAATTAAGAACTCAATGAAGAGGTGGGGAGTAATTGTGAGTGAGAAGCTCTAGGAACAGCCCAGAGTCTAGGAGCAGAAGCAACGAGGCACGAAACGACAGTGAAAAAACTGCTCGTAATTAAGATACTGTGGATCTTGAGTTAAAACTGAAGAGGGAACAGGGACAAAATCAAACCCTGATTGTATCCAGGAGACAACTGAGGCTGCCAAGTGCATCTGTAATTTATAAATTTAGTAAATCCCAATGAGAGCTGGTCAGCCATACTGAAAAGGCAGAAATTTTAGTCACCTCTCCCTGAGTATTATAGACCAGGAAATAAAGTACACTGCACCAACAGGTAGCAAGCAAGACCCTTTAGTTCTTGTGCAGTTTCCATATGCTTAGCATGAGAATTTTGGAGGCAAGTCAGTTTCTCTAGGTTTCATTCACCCGATCCCCGTTCTTTAAATAAATGGGTTGTTTAACATTGTCTGCAACTCTCCATCTTGGAAATGATCCTATAAAATACTCTAATTGGAAATTACAACTCTGACTTGTACCTAAAGCATGAGTTTAAGAAGACTCAACAAGTTTGCATTATTTTTATGTGAATGGCTCAAATACTCAAATACTCGCTCACAGTTGGTTCTCCTAAGTGGTTAACTATTCCTTGTTTTAACTTTGTTCAAAATATTTTTACAGGTAAATACTGAAAAGTGTCAAGCAGCAGAGAACTTGAGTCAGTCTTCCTGGCAGGTTCCAAATTTGGGTTTGCTCCTTAACAGCTGGGTGAACTTGAGCACAGCACTAACTCTAGCCTATTCTCAGTCTCCCCATCTTTAAAATGACAATAATAATAGCATGTCACAGGACCAGTGGGAAGAATCAACAAGTTAGGACAAATAGAATATTTCGCATAATGCCTAGCAGATCAGCAGTGGTTAGTGAATTGCTCTTGAATGTTTTTTATTCTTTTCTCCTCTAGGTTGAACATAGACAGAGAATGCTGAAGGCTATTTTGTTGTGCAGTGCCAGGCACCCAACCTAGAAACCCAGACGTCCTCACACCCAGCCCATACCTGCTACCTCCACCTCCTCCTTGTTGCTTGAATCTTCCTCCCGTCCCATTACCAGTCCCCTGGTTGAAGAAATCCCTAGCTATCATCTGAATTTATAACCATTTCTTCATTTGTCCCCTAACCCCCAGACCACATAGCTGCCAATGTCACTTTCCTGCAATACAAACATTGCTGTTATTCCCTTTCTTGATCAGAATTCTACTACCCACAAGAGAGTGTAGCTTGGTTTTTAAGGCTATCCCAAAAAACATGATGTCTACCCACTTTTCTCTGTTCATTGGGCTCTGGAGGGTGGGGGTTGGGGGAGATCATTAAATGGTGTCATGTTAGGAGTCAGGGAAGGTTTAATCAGTATAGTAGAAAGAGAACCAGAGTAGTATTTCACCTTTTATAAAATGCATCAATAAATATCATTTCAAAATTGAATACTAATCTATAAATTCAATAATAAAGAAAACATGGTGGGATGAAAACTCACACCTGGATTGGTTTTGGTTTTGTTTATGCAGCACTAGGAATTGAACCCAGGACCTTGTACATGTTAGGCAAGCATTCTAGCACTGAACTACATTCCCACTCCTTTTTTTAAAATTTCCTCTTTGAGACAAGATCTTGCTAAGTTGTCCAGACTGGCCCCAAACTTGGAATCCTCCTGCCTCAGCCTCTTGAGTAGCTAGGATTCAAGGTGTGCACCACCACGACCAGCCATTTTGATGTTTTTTTCTATTTTGACAAGGAAAAATAAAGTCTATATTCCACAAAATTAATAGCCTTTTTGAGAACAAAAAAATAAGTACTGATATTCGGAAAGTCATTTTCTGTGTGTGTTTAGCCTATGCCTCTGATAAGTTGTAACCCCAAAGCATGGTTCGCTCCTTTTATTTCCCAGCCACTATCTTGCTAGTAACCAGCAGCACCCAGTGTGCTGACAGAGCAACATCACCAACTGTCCTCAGCTAGGGCCATCTGCAAGCGCTGCTCCCACTGAGGACATCGCTGCTTGCTAGCTCCATGTGTCGGGAGCGTATGGGTTCGATCTAAGTGGTGAT
Organism: Graphiurus murinus; assembly: GCA_004027655.1. NCBI lineage: Eukaryota > Metazoa > Chordata > Mammalia > Rodentia > Gliridae > Graphiurus > Graphiurus murinus. The sequence continues at coordinate 127,628 of PVLC010000367.1, read as the reverse complement.
AATAAATACCACTGGGTCATCCAATGCGGTCCATTTTGAGTTCATATAACAAAGTGGTGTGAAGCCCAAGGCAAGTGGTGGCACGGCAGAGAACGGCCACCACATAACTGTCTCTCTAGCCTCACCTTGCACTTGAAATGGAAAAGGAAGAATTGCATGCTTGCAATTCTGTGGGGTCCTCCCGATGAAGAGGATCTCCCTGGAGCATCTACCCCGAAAAGGGGGTTCCCCTCGGAAAAGGAAGGTCATGCGGAAATGAACACACGGTGGGGACTGAGCATCGGAGGACTCATCCATTTATTACATGAGGAGCAAAGTGTTATATAGAGCAGAGCAAGAGGAGTGTCTCCTTGCAGGGCCAATCAGGGTAAATGTCATCTTGGTCATGCCTCTTTACACGCTGATCACACTACCAGGGACCTATCAATGTCTTGATCGTGCTGAGGAGACATCCTCATCCAATCCTGGTCTCTGGTAAACACTCTTAGGCCTCCACCCTCGCCACTTCCCCTCTGCGCCATCTTTGATGCATTTTTTTCCTTTCGGTCCGGCGGGGCTAACGCCTTCTCTCTGGTGATCTTTCCCCACACAATTCCAGTACTTGGGAGGCTGAGACAAGAGGATCACAGGTTTGAGGACAGCCTTAGCTACTTAATGAGGCCCTCAGCAACTTAGAGAGATGCCGTTTCAAAATAAAAATAAATAAAAAGGATAGGGGTGTAGCTTGGAGATAGAAGGTGCCTAGGTTTGATCCTCAGTACCAAAAAAGAAAAGAAATGGAAAAGGAATCATGTGAGAAGTGTGAGCATAATCATCTAACCAGAAAAACCTTCACAACTCTTCTTTTTTATGCAAATTTAGTCAAGAAATGGGAGTAGTCTGCTCTTGAGAAACTTGGACCTGGACTATTGTTTCCTGTGATAGCATGGAGGCCAGCTGCAGGCTTTGGTTTCAGCAGCCAGTTGTAAACGTCAGCAATACTTTCACAGAAGCAAAGTAGGATGTAGACTTCCTTGGGGACAACTTGAACTCCAACAGCTCCATTAGTTAAGGTGGCAGACATGCATAGGAATACAGGCAGAACTCACAAAGGCCCTACTTGTTTCTGCCTTTACTAATTAGATCAAGTTCTTTCTGTGGTTGCTGGTTAATAGAACTGGGCAGATAGTCCTTAGAAGTGAAGGGACATTAAAGGTTCATTTTGTCCATCCACCTGTTCTTAAGGGAACCACCCTTAAAACAGTTCAGATTTTTAAAGTTATACTCCTTTAAAAGTTTTTACCTAATCTAAAAGTAGCATGAATTCATTAAAAAGACTTTGGACAGTATAGAAAGAAAATATTAAAATCACCTACAACTCAGTATTCCAAATGTGACCATTATGATGTGTTTCCATAGAATTTTAAAAATTTTTATGTATATGCTTTCATCACTATCAAGTTTACTTTTAATATCCTATTTTTCTTTTAACATGATATGTAGTAAAAAAAATCCTGTCTTAAAATTTTTTAAAAAATATTAATTTAACTGTCACCAGTTAATTGAACTGATTATTTTTTTTTTGAAATTTTTTTTTAACTGATTATTAATATGCCAAAATATGTTACCCATGTTCCTACAGTTCAAGATTAAGGTTTATTTTGCTATTGACAAATAATGTGGTGATACTATTTATTTATATAAATCATTGTTCATATTTCTTTTTTTGTTTTTTGTTTTTGTTTTGGTACTAGAGATTGAACTCAGGACCATTCTACCTCCAAGTTACACCCCCAGCCCCTTTTATTTCTTATTTTGAAACAAAGTTTCACTAAATTGCTGATCAAATCTGAGATTCTCCTGTCTCAGCCTCCCCGAGTACTGGGATCACAGGTGTGTGTCCTTATGCCTGACTAGCAAATGATCTTTTTAACTAAACATTTTAGTGTTTGGTCCTAAGTTTCCACCTAAGGGTGTTTAACCATATAACCAAATTTAATGCCATTTGAGGAAAAGAATGTTTTAATACTTATTTATTAATATTCTGACTTTCTTAGGTAAGAAGCACTCCTAGTGAATAGCCATCCATGCAGTATTCTATTTAGCAAAACTCCATCATAATTTTTAACTATTTGTTTAACCCCATTAAAGAGGTAAATAATACCTAAACACCAAAACTGGACCATTTGCCTGTGTGCTTCATGTTTCCACCGGCATCCATGAGTTTCCCAGCTCGTGTCTTTCTTTTCCATCTGCCATATGCCACCCAAGCCTGTGTGCAGCGGGGTGACGGGGACAGCACGCTGGACCACAATGGATTTTCAGAGGTGATTTGAAAGGCACAGGAAAGGTTACCAAGACCGACAGAGAAATATGTCATCCTTTTGGGCGTGGGGATGACAGCTAGAGAGGAAAGCCTACCTAGACAAACTCTCATGAGTTTAAATGTATTTGTCACATTCGAGTGAATTATTGTATCGGGGATATATAGAGATATGAAAAGATACTTGATTAGAAGAGGAGATTACCTATCAATACAATTACCCATCATTCACATCCAAGTAGAAATTGAATTCACTGAAGTATATGTGCTTCTCTACTTCCCTCAACTGATTATAGTCAATAAGGTAGTTTAGATTTGGGAGCAGGGGTACTAAGGATTGAACCCAGGAGCATTCTACCACTAAGCTACACCCCCAGCCCTATTTTTTTGTTTTTATTTTGAAACAGGGTCTTGCTAGGTTGGTAAGAGTCTCACTACTTGCTGAGGCTGTCCTTGAACCTACAACCCTCCTGTCTCAGCCTCCCAAGTACTGAGATTACAAGCATGCACCACCACACCCAGCTGAAGCACTACTTTAATATCTCATTACACTGGGAAATGGTATTTCCTTCATGGAGTATTTATTGGCAGTCTCAGTGAAAAGTAATGCAATTTTCCTTCCTTTTAGATCCTCATACTTTTCAAATAAGTAATTAAAAAATGGTGTCCCTTGTATGTCTGCTGGGACCTGGCCATATACTACCTTTTCACTTCTTTTTACATCAGTCATTCATTCTCAAATCTAATTGCATATTTTGCATAGGAGGAGACATGAAAAAATAACTGAGTCCATAGGCCCCGCTCCAGACCAATTAGATCAGAATTTCTGGGTGGAAATTCTGAAGTTGTTTAAAGAAGTTGTTTAAAGTTCCCCTTGGGGATTCTAGGGTGCAGCCACGGTGGAGAATCCCTGTCTTAGATGGTAGGCTCCCCAAGGCTTGCACTGGGTCTTATAATGATACACTCAATTCAATTCAATAAATATTTACTGAAGGCCTTCAACAAAGTAGGTACTTACTAAATACACATTAAATTAGGTATGCATCTTTTTTCCTTTGGTAACACTGGGTATCAAACCCAGGGCCTCACACATGCTAGGCAAAAGCTCTACCACTGAGCTACATCCCCAGCCCAATATACATTAAACTGAACATCAAATTTTTCTATATTTGTACCCTGGAGAGAAAAGCAAAGCATATCAATCCAAATGTTTTACCCTTTGCAAAACATTCTCTAATGCCATCTTGTCAAAATCAGACCCAAAACTTTGTGTAAAAACAATTTTTGAAATCACTAATAATTTCCTTGACTCCTCTACTATCCAGTGTTCTCGCTGTAGATGAGAATTTTCCATATGACTGGGTCCAATTCACTTTCCCCTTTTCAGAAGAGCACTTTTCTTCTCTCAAGTTGACTAGATATTACAAATCATTAATGGAATTTTCAGCAGCAAACATACTGGAAATAATCAGTGGGCATCCAAGGAAGGGCATACTTTTTGATGCTGTCAAACAAAATTAATCACAAGCTCCCAGCATGCTGAGCAGGGGCGGCTGGGCACCATTGGAAGAGCTGTTTCCGTGGTGCGGCAGCAGCCGATGATCAGCAGGAGAGCCAGGCTGTCTTCAGAAAGCACAGCTATGGGCTGCTTCTTTCCCTCTTCTCTTTCTCCTTTTCAATGTCTAGAGGAGAATCTCCTGGCAATGCACCCAGGAGATTTTCTTGCCATGGAAACAAGAGAGTGGGCTGCTTTAAAACCTGACTGTAGGAAAGAATGCCCTTCTCCTTGCTTTGCTCTCCCTCTGGCCTGCCGTCTTCTGCAGAGGACTCCAGGAGTCATTTACATGATTCAGACTGAAGTCTGTTTCAGCTGAACTACATGGATGAGCCGGGTATACTGGCTTCTCCTAGCTGCACTATCTCAGATATATCTATTCTCAAAATTTGCAGCATTACTTAGTAGAGATGTAAAGTGTAAATGCTCAGTCAATAATAAGAGGTCTTTTGTTGATTAATTTCAAGACAAATAACTAAGTAATATGTATGTGTCAAGCATTGTGCAAAACTCCAAAAATTAAAAGGTTCAGTGCAGAGCGCAGTGGCACACACCTGTAATCCCTGTATTTAGGAGGCTGAGACAGGAGCATAGCAGACTCAAGACCAATTAAGCAAGACTCTATTACAAAATGAAATATAAAAAAGGACTGAGCTCAATCCTTAGTATCAAAAAACAAACAAAAAATAGAAGAAATCTGATTTAAAAGAGATGGGATTTTTATATTTATATAGATTTGTTTCACAAGTTTATCTCATACATTTATACTTGAGAAGGTAGATTTGAGTTGAATCTGGAAAGAGAAACAAAAATTATAAAGCCAACCATGGTAGGCTATGGTCTAGGTGAAGCACAAGTACGAACGATATATGTCTTCCAGCCCTGCTTGATCTCCTGATTCAAGGCAAGAACCACTGTGCATTTCTATGGCATTCTCTATGTATGTGCATGGCCTTCACTGCAGTGAAATGTGTTGTTTATTATCTAACCTACTCCACTAGAATCCATGCTGTTAAATCCACCATCTTGCCCCTTCCTGACTGCAAAGACATCAGGTCTAAGCTTCTGTCAGCTCCTACTGAATTTAAACTTTGTTTCTAAAGCCATGTGTGGCAATTAAGTCATGTACAGAATATATTAGAAGCAGTCATTATTTTAGGACTATGTGAGACAGTTGTCATCTCAATTTAAAAGAAGCCCCAGTCTTATTCCTGAGGCTTCATCCTGTTTACTACATCATTTTAAATAGATCTCACTGGACATTCTTGGCTCCTAACTTCTGTGGGGTGTGATAGTCTCCCTTATTTTTCCCCACTACTGTCATCGAAATTTGATGTTTTAATGGGAACTAAGGATTTACTAAAGCAACTAAACAGAAGCATTTCAAATGACTCTGGGGTTATTGTCTTGGGCAGAAAAGACCAAGGCAGAGAGGGCAATAAATAATACACCATACACCATTTGTTTCTGTTTTTGTTTTGTGTGTGTGGTCCTAGGAATTGAACCGAGGGGCGTTCTACCTCTAAGCTACACTCCCAGCCTTTTTTTATGTTTTATTTTGAAACAGGGTCTCACTAAGTTTCTGAAGGTCTTGCTAAGTTGCTGAGGCTGTCCTTGAACCTGTGATCCTCCCATCTCAGCCTCCCAAGTATTGGAATTGCAGGTATGTACCACCACCCTCAACTCATCAATTTATTTAATTAATGTGCACATGTGTTCAATAGACTCCAAGCACTCAAAGGCAGCAGGGAGTGAAGTCAAGGAAGTTACACAAAGGAACAGGTGGCTGGGTCTCCACTGGGAGACAGTGCAGTCTATTCTCACCAGCAAGAATTGTTGCTGCCCAACAAAATAGTCACCAATTGGATGGTTTCAAGATCACACTGATAAGATGAGAAGCACAAACTGAGAGTCCATCTTTTTGTCAAATGGACTGCTCTCCTGATTGACCAAAACCAGGAAATTAAAGCGAGTACATATTTATTTGGATTGAAACTCAGTCTCACCATGTTCAATAAGAATTACCAAAAAAAAACATCTAAGATGCAATTATGCTGAATAATCCCAGAATAAATGATGCCAAATAATCCTGTGCTTAGAGAATCACTACCCTTCTGATTAAGATTCATAGTTTCATGAACCCCAGTGATGGAGAGATTTTTTTTTTAATGATAAAGTGATGATATTGGCATTCTAGAAACAGACCTCAGTAAAGCACAAGGGAAAAGGGTCAGCTTTCTCTAAAAGATGAAAAAGCAAATCAAGAAGCAAGAGGAACAAGTAAAGGCAGGTATATTTTAATTTGGAAAACACGAGATGTAGTCTCTCTGATGAGAAAGGCACAGAAGAAAGTTAAGGTGCCAGTGTCTTGCGGTGCCCACTGTGGATGAGGAACAAGACAGCAAACGGCACAAAGACTGAAGCCTGGACCAGCCCTCTACACACGGGTGAAATGACAGGTTGAACAGGACATCTGCAGGGCTGGGAATGGGTGGATTAACACAGGGGGAGATGATCAGTTTAGAGTGCGATATAGATTTGTGCCTGGAAAGCAAGGTGAAAGAAAGGAGATTACAAAGACAGGGAAAAATAAAGAGAGAAGCCGAGCATGGTGGCGCACGCTTGTAATCCCAGCATTCAGGAGGCTGAGACCGGAGGATCCGGGTTCGCGGCCAGCCTCAGCTACCTAGTGAGGAACTCTGCAACTTAGAGAGACTCAGTTTCAAAATAAAGAATAAAAAATAGGGCTGGGGGTGTAGCTCGGAGGTAGAATGCCCCCGAGTTCAATCCCTAGCACCGCAAAAAAATAAATAAATAAAAAATAAAGAGAGAAAAGCCTACAGCAGTAGGCTACAGTTGAATGGAGTCGTGTTGTCCTTGGGGCAGGCCATGGAGGAGGATGACTGACAGGAGATGTGGCAAAGGCACAGTGGTAACTTTGAGACATCCCTGATGGTTCATGGTCAGAGTGAGCAAGGAGTCACAAGTCCTCCCAAGGTTAAAAAGAAACATGACTCTTTCATGGAAAAGTTTAGTACAAATGATGCACAATAAGACAAAAGCAGCTCTTTTCCTGTCCTACTCAATTTCATTTTGTAGCAAAACACTCAGGTTAAGCTTTCATATAGCTAAGCCAAAGACATTTTTTTTAAAAACTGGGGATGGAACCCCGATCCTGGTACATGTCAGGCAAGTGCTGTACCTCTGAACTACATCCCCAGCTACATCTGCCGACTATTTTCGTTTGTTTCTTTCGTTTTCCTCATATATATATTATATATATATGTATTATATATATAATATATATATTATATCTATATATATTATTGGTGCATTGTAATCATATGTCTTTGTTAGGTACAAGCTGGTACAGACATACATACACACATCTCTCATTGTTTCTTTGGTTTTCGTTTGTGGGGTTTTTGTTTTTGGTAGTGGGAATTGAACCCAGGGGCATTCTATCTCCAAGCTATACCCCAACCCTTTTTACTATTACTTTTTTTGAAACAGTTCTCACTAAATTGCTGAGGTTGGCCTTGAAACTGCAATTCTCCTGTCTCAGCCTTCCAAGTACTGGGATCACAGGTGCCGCTTGTAACATGTGTGGACTTACACTGATCTTCTTCGATTGAATTATCCTTTCTTTCCTGGCACACATTTCGTGTCTCCCAGCCTGCAGAAGTGCCGCTACAGCTGAATGTCCACGGCAGCCTGCGCTGGAGACCTGGAAGATAGCCTGCTCTAATTTGGCTGATTTGATGGTTTATGCCAATAAATTTTTTAATTCTGCTCTCCAGGTGGCACGGCTGTTCTATAACAAATTGCCGGCTAATTAGGGCATAAATGTTCTTTTCTTCACTCCTCTCTGACCTTGCCTGTTCTCTCTTCCCGGCGTCCCTGCCCTGGCAGCCGTCTTGCACTCCTTGCTCTGCAGTCCCTTCTGTGATCTGTGTATACCACTTACTGCTTCCAGGACTTTAATCCCCATCTACAGCTTTCCTCATCTGCCCAGTCTGACATCTCTTACTTGGTTTTGCACCTTTTATGTTTCCTTAATCCTAAAGTAGTGGTTTATTATCGCCATTGTCTACAAATTTCTACTCTTGGCCATGCCGCTATTCTTTCTGTAATAGAAATATACAATCGTATCAGTCATTTCTAATTAACATCTTTACCCTTCTGTGATATCAAACTTGGTATCTGAAATCCAGAAAATACACAATTAAGAGTTCCACTAGACAGTTTGCTAATCAGTTACTAAAATGGTTGTTTTATATTTTTGTTTGCTTTCTATCATATTATAAAATTAAAAATTCTCCAAATTTTTATGGGATATGAGTTTGTATGACATTCACAATATACTGAATGATAGAAGAAAGTGCGGGTAGCACACACTTAAAGACTCTCCAGAGGCCGGGTGCAGAGGTGCACACCTGCAATCCCAGTTTGTGGAGGGCTGAGAAAGGAAGATCGAAGGTTGGAGGCCACCCTCAGCAACTTAGCCAATATCAGTTTTAAAATAAAAGATCAGAGGTGTAGGTCAGAGGTAGAATACGCCTGGGATCAATCCCCAATAACAACAACAACAACAAAGATCCTTCAGGCATCTCCAGTGTAAAAATTATTTTAAAATAACAAAGTCAATATTCTTATAATAATTTTATTAGCACTTAGAAGCAACACATCTAGTATAGGCATAATTACCTCAATTTTTGTGTGTCATTACAATTCTTTCATTATGTAGGAGAAATTCAGACTCAAGGGCTGGAAAAGTTTTAACTTTTATCTAATAATCAAGGCAATAGAGATCTGCTGCAAAGATATGGCTGTCAATTTAGCAGCTTTTCAACACTCAGGGGAAAACTATTTGAAGAGAAAGAAATAAGCCAGGCATGGCAGTGAGCACCTATAATTCCAGCACTTGGGAGGCTGAGACTGGAGGACCACAGGTTTGAGGCCAGTCTCAGCAACTTAGTGAGACCTTCAGCAACATAGTGAGAACCTGTTTCAAAAAAAAAAAAAAGAGCTGGGGGTATAGCTCAAAGGTAGGATGCCCCTGGGTTCAATCCCCAGTAACAAAAGGAGAGAGAGAGAGAGAGAGAGAGAGAGAGAGAAAGGAAGGATGGATGATGATGATGATGATGATAGATAGATAGATGATAGATAGAGATGATAGATAAATAGATGCTACAGAGAGAGATGAACATTCAGGCGACTATTTTCAAGGAAAATCAAAACTAGACAGGTAGACTCTTGGCAGGGTGCTCAGGAAGAACACTGGCTTTGCTGATATGCAGGGAATGTGTGACCAGAGCACACAGAGAGCAGGTGTGATTCACCGAGCAGAGAGACCCGTGGCCAGCTCATCCCACTTGGCCATGCACCCTGGCTGGAGTCTTGGAAGACCAGGCAACCTTAGACTCCTGCTGGGGGCTTCATGCATACAGTGTGCCTAAGAGAAACACTTGTTAAGTACCCTGGCTTTCATGCGTGGAGAAGTCCTATCTGGAGGAGGGGAAAAAACGGAAACAAGTGCATGTTCTCTTTCCTGGTTCTCCCAGGAGCTCTTCTATCCTTGCTGCCACCATCCCGGTTATCTTCTTAGCTTTCTCTGTAACTCTTCTGTTCTCCACCTAAGGGGGATTTCATAGCTTCCCATGATTTCTACCTCACTATGCTAGTGACTCCTAAAATGATACCTGTCCTGACCTTTCCCCAAGAGTGGCGTGTCAAATGTTTGCTGGACTTTTCAGGAACTTTGAGTCCTGCACGTGAACATCTGAACCCAGCATCTTCTCCTGCACCTGCTCCTCCTTTGCTGTTAGCCATGCCAGTTGCTTGTACCACCAGCCACCAAGTCACCAGGCTGGACACCTAGGGGTCATCTTTGCCTCTTGCTTCTTCTTTAGTCCATCTTGGCCCCAGGCCCTCTCAGTGGCCTGATCCTACAAATTCACCCTTACCTGTCCCTTCCTTTTCACTCCTACAGGGGCGTCTTGGGACATTCCCAGTCACGTCTCCCCCTTGCCCAGCATTACAGCTCCCTGAATAAAATCTCTGTCCACACTTGCCTATACTCTGCAGTCATCAAAGTGATAGAAAACAGATCTGGCCATGTCACTCCAATTCTTAAATCCTTTCAAAGTCCCCTCTGTGATCATACAACATAAAGTCTAAACTCATCATCATGAGTGACAATAAACTTACTTCTGCCTGTGCCTTCAGACTCGTGTCCTGCTTCTTTTCACTTCATAACCCCTTGAAAGCAAATTTACACGGCGATTGTCATTTGTGGCGAGGTTGGGGGACCCAACTGGGGATTGAGCCCAGGGGCACACTACCACTGAGCTATATCCCCAGTCCTTTTTAATTTTTATTTTGAAACAGAGTCTTACTAAGTTACCATGCGCTGGCCTTGAAACTGAGATCCTCCTGTATCAGTCTCCCAAGAACTTGGTAGTGGCACTCACTATTACCCCATTCTAAGCACTTTACATATGTTAATTTACACAATTCTCACAGAAATTTTATTAGGCAGGTCCTATAATTTTTTTTCAATGATACAAATGAACAAATGGAGGCACAGAGAAACTCAGTGATGCCCAAAGTTCCATCCCTACTGTGCGACAGCGCAGGTGCTCTGGCCTGGACCCATGCTCTACTAGGTGAGTCCTCCTTCCTCGGGAGTGGCCAGTTTCCACTTCCCATCACCTGGCTCATGCTTTGCTTTTCATCTTCAGTTCTATATTAATATTGAGTTCAGTTTCATATTTACATGAGACAAAATACCATTTTCCATAATTTGACTTTTTGAATTTCACACTATTAATTTTGAAGAATTGTGTGTGTGTGTGTGTGTGTGTGTGTGTGTGTGTCTGTGTGTGTCTGTGTGTGTGTGTGTGTGGTACTGGGGATAGACTCAGGAGCATTCTACCTCTGAGCTATACCCCTAGTTCTATTTTTTATTCTTTATTTTGAAACAGGGTCTCACTGAGTTGCAGGGGGCCTTACTAAGTTGCTGAGACTGGCTTCAAACATGTGATCCTTCTGTCTCAGCCTCTCAAGTACTGGGATTACAAGCAAGCACCACCACGCCCAGCTAATTTTCAAGAATTTTTAAATCATATACTTAAAAAAAAAAACCCTAGCCAGGTGTGGTGGCGCACACTTATAATCTCAGCATTTGGGAGGTTTAGACTGGAGGATCCAGGTTTGCAGCAAGCCTCAGCTACCTAGTGAGGCACTCCGCAACTTCGTGAGACCCTGTTTCAAAAGAAAGAATAAAAAATAGGGCTGGGGGTGTAGCTCAGGGGTAGAATACCCCTGGGTTCAATCCCCAGTACCAAAAAAAAAAAAAAAACAAAACCCTACTTACAACTTCCAATAAATAAAAGTAACCTATTGTTATTATTGTTACTTATTAGTTGGGCTTGGGAGTGTATGCTTGTAATCCTAGAAGGATCACAAGTTGGAGGACAGCCTCAGCAACTTAGTGAGATCCTATTTCAAAATAAAAATAAAATATGTCTGGGGGCATAGCTCAGAGGTAAATTGTTCTAGAGTCTAATCCCCAGGACTCCCCCAAAAGGGATACATATTACCATTTACTAGGTTTGGGGAGGGGGGGGGGTCCTTCTGTCTTCTCCCAACAGAGGATATGGCCACACAAAATGTACTAAATATGTTCTGATTGTGGAAAAAATCATTTATTTTTAAACTGGGGAAGAGTGAGATATATCCGCATTATCAAAGAAATAAAGACTTGTGGGTGTGATGGTGAATGCCTATAATCCCAGCTATCTGGAAGCTGAAACAGGAGGATCACAAGTTCAAGGTCAGCCCTTGAACTTGGGAAGGCCCTATTTTAAAATAAAATAAAAAGGGCTAGGGATGTAGCTCAGTGTTAGAGAACCCCTGGGTTCAATCTCTAGTATGGCCAAGAAAAGAAAAAATAATACAAACTTTGGCCTAACACAAGAAAGAAAGTAAACTCAAGAAGTAGCTTTTTTTATTTTTCCTGAGAAAACAATTCTAAAATCTACCTTTCCAAAAAAAAATTTTAAATAATGACTATGATCAGTATTCTCTTATCTAACATTGGCTGCCAGAATGATTTGAGAGTCGTTACTAAATGATAGACACATCTATCATGACAAATGTTACTTATCTTGTGGTGCTTGGCAATATCCAAACATAAAATTTGGAATTTTAGATTCCATGTAGGTATCTGACTGTAGAACTAGAATTATTGGTCAGCTATAATAGAGACATTTTTATCTGTCACCTAAATTCATATTAGCACCTCATTTCCACAAGGTCCTTTTAGGGTTAATAGATGTAATTACTTGTCTTCACAGTAGGTTTCAGGAAAATAATGAAACTAGTAATGTAGAGGGAAAAGGCAAAATACTAGTCCCATTATTAAATATCACAGCAATACAGCTTTGTAATTGCTGGATGATAGTAGACAAATGTTTCCTGGCCAGTTGCCATTGAACAGATGTAAGGGATCATTTTTACATCTGATGGACATCCACTATGTTGAAAGACATAGCTAGCCATATCTGTCTAAGAATTAATCACCCCTGTGATGCAATTGTTTGTATCAAAAAGGTTCTAATTGCTTAGCATGCATGAGGTCCTGGGTTCAGTCCTCAGCACTGCAAAAAAAAAAAAAAAAAAGTTCAGTTCATTCACTTCTACAATTCATAAAGTATATAATAATCTCTACCTAAAATATGGCTCTTCTGGATGTTATGAAAAGATACAAAAATACCTTACTATACAATAAAAGAGAGAGATACAAAGAGCTATAGAGTAAGAAAATATAAAGAATATAATGAGATCCCAGTCACATTGGTTGCTGATCATCTTGAAATAAATTCGAGATATCACTTCAAATAGCAAAAATTCTAGAATGCACACTACTTCATTCCAAAATATTAAAGTGAAATGTGCATGCTATTTGAATTATAGATTAGGCCAAACTCTGAAGGTTTCCACATAGCCCTTGGCTCCTGGATTGAAACTTAAGACTGACCTGGGAGGTCGTGGTACACCATATAGAAATAGCCAGATCTTACTAGGGGGAAAAAAGCCAGTTTTGATGTTTGGAAATTCAATTTATAGAGCTGGGCGTGGTGGCGCACGCTTGTAATCCCAGCATTTGGGAGGCCGAGACTGGAGGATCCGGCTTCGCAGCCGGCCTCAGCTACTTAGTGAGGCACTCCGCAACTTAGTGAGACCCGGTTTCAAAGTAAAGAATAAAAAATAGGGCTGGGGGTATAGCTCGGAGGTAGAATGCCCCTGAGTTCAATCCCCAGTACAGAAAAAAAAAAAAAATTCAATTTATAGCTTTTAAATTAATGATTCTGCTTTAGAAGAAAATTTAAAATCTCAATAGGGCGTGGCATTAAAGTTTTAGAATGAGGATAATTCATCACAGAAACTTTCTAGGCAACAACAATAATAAACACACATCAAATCCATACAAATATAGAGCAATCGATTACAGAACTTTGTTTATTTATTTTTTTATGTGTTGCTGGGGATTGAATCCAGGGGAACTTAACCATTGGGCTATACCTTAGGCCTTTCTAATTTTTTTAAATGAAGAAAAAAAGGCAAACATTTTTTAATATTAGAAGTTCATAGCATACATAAAACAACAAACTTTATTGACCTTTGATTTTTAGCTGCATACACTGTGAGAAATACTACAACTTTTGAATATTTTAGGTTTGGTATAAAATACTTTCAAGTCACATCTCATTGAAATGGCATTACAAATAAATATTGCTTAGGTTAAATTGACAATTTGACAATTTTTTGTTATTTTTTAATGAATTTTTGGAAGGCAAACTGGTACCTTAATAATCAACAACAGCAACTAATTGCATGTGTGTGTTTTGGGTATCTGTTTTTAAAGTATATAATTCAATGGATTCCACGTTTATTTACAGAGATATGCTACCATTACCATAATCTAACTTTAGAACACTTTCATGACCCCAGAAAGAAATCTTAAGACATCTCTCCCTACTGAGTTGTCTTGGCCTCTCTCAAAAATTGACTACAAATGTTAAAGTTTAATTCATGATTCACAATTCTACTTCATTGATTCATAAGTCTATCATTTTTCCTGCAACACATTGTCTTTATTAGCATAATTTTGTAATAACTTTGAAATAAAAAAATATAAATCCACCTACTCTGGTCTCCTATTCTGAGATTGTTTAGGGTGTTTTAAGTCTCTTTTTAAATTTATTTCAGTAGTGTATGGCAATTACACACCAAAGTGAGGTTCAGTGTGATACAAACACATATGCACACAGCTCTGGCTTTGTTTCCCTCCATTTCCCATCTGCTTTTCGGTCTCGCGGAGTTGCCCAGGCTGGCCTCAAACTCCTGATCCAGGAAGCTGGGACTACGGGTGAGCACCACCATGTCTGGCCAACAGCAATTTATTTTTAAAAACATTCAAAAGTTTAAGCCATTTCAAACAGTATTATTTCTGAAACTCAGAATAATCCCAAGATGTGTACACCTATATTATTTTTCCAAATTCTTAACGTTGTTATATAAGCAACCTACAAAACATATCTGTAGCCTTCTTAGAGACAAAAATTAATTTTTATTTATTTATTTATTTGCCAAGGGAAAAAATACTTCCATTCATCTGACTGTCTTCACATGTGGACAAATAATTCACAAAAAATAATCATTCCTTAAAATTATTACTGGGCAGAAGCAATAAAAAGGAAGAACTTTCTCTTTCAATTGAGTGATGTCCAGTGACTCAGAAAAGTGTTCCAATAGTAGTTATTTATAACCAAGGCCTTTTGAATAAATTCTCAAACCACAGATAACCTGTTGCTGGTACTCAAGAACCACCTTCACAAATCAAACACTCCAAGTCATACAGACCTCCTACCCACTCACCAAACAGTTAAATATGCAAGTACCTACATGGGCCAGGAGACAAATGCCTCATTGTCCCATGTGATAATTCCATCACTCCCACTGATTCTTTGAACAACTGGAAAGAAGTTCCTGCTATGTAATGAGATTATGGAACACATGATAGATGAGTGACCTTTTGAATTAGGACAAACAACATAGACTTAGTAACAAACTCCCCTTTTTTCTAGAGAGGCTATGTTAAGAGTATCAACCATTTGACAAAAATAGTTGAAGAATAGATGGAAATATATCAAAGCATAAAGCTTTATTCTTCAGTGTCCCACAACCGAGACTGAGAACTCATATTTGACTCACATCTGAAAATACTGCTCCAATGGAGTGAACTATTTTTCCTAATAAATTTTTTATCATTACATTCTGGAAACATCTAGTAATTTTAGTCAGCAGCTAAGTAGGAAACATTTTCCTATTTGGATTTCTATTTCAGCATTGACTATATTTGAAAAAACAACCAAAAGAGCTTTTTGTATTCACTGGTCAATCAGCAAAGCATATTAGTTAAATGGGTTTGGATATAAAGAAAACCCCTGTTGGGTTGAATCTTAATCTTATTTCAGCAGTGTTAAACATCACTGCACTCTTATGCCACAGGGCTTTGGAGAGAGGCAGCATGGTAAGTCTGACCTGGGATCATACCCATAGCACAACATTTAGTAGCTTTGTGGATTCAATCAAGGAAGTATTCTTTAACCCTCATCTTTAGTATGAGGATAATATAGTCCCTATTTATCAGATTATCACAAAGATAAAATTAGACAATCTATGCAGAGCTCCACGCGATGACTAGCATGTGTGTGTATATACTAAGCTTTCAATGCATAGTATTGATAACGATGATGATGATAATTGAAAAACATTGCTCCGATAGAGTGAACTAATTTTCCTAATGAATTTTTTTATCATTACATTGTTCTCGTCATGAAACAAAACCCAATTTATTCAAACATGTTTAATTGAGATGAACTTCATCACAAAGCTGTAGGAGACCTTCATTTAACTTTCATTATAGTGGTATTGTTATTCCTCAGATGGGCCTTCTGAAAATGTCCCAAATTCCTCTCACAAGAAGAGGTGTTAGAATACCCATTTTGGAAAAGTTTGTTTTGGTGATGCAGTTAGGTCTGCACACATCTAGCAGTAGTCTTCAGTGCTGTCTCACTTTGGTCATCTGGTCTCTGAAGTTCAGAATGAAGTCCATGCCTACCGGGTACAGTGACACACATGTGTAATCCCAGCAATACGGAGGCTGAGGCAGGAGGATCACAAGTTTGAGGCGAGCCTGGATAATTTAACAAGAAGTTGTCAGTCTCAAAATGAAAAAATAAAAAGGCCGGAGGTATTTCTCAGTGGCAAAGTGCCCCTGAGTTCCATGTCTAGTACCGGGGCATGGAGGGGGGGGGGGGGTCCATGCCTTTGAGACTAAAAAGACAATTGTCTTATATGTGGAGTAGTAGTGGCTAGATTATCACTATGCCCTCAATAGCTGAGAAAGGCAAACCGAAACCCAATTACCACTCATCCCAAAACTTCAGTGTGTGGACTCATCCTGCATTTCATGGTATAGTAATGTGTTACTCATGAACATTTTATTAATGCTATTTAAATGTGGTTTTCAGTAGGGTCTAAAAATTATGAAAACAAATGGATACTTCACATTAAGACTTCTCACAGCCGCTGCTATAAATCATAGGCTGTGGAAAGTGTTGCCCATTTCTAAATTCCCAAAGTACAGTCTCTGTACTTTAAGAACAAAGCACTGGAGCCAAGAGATGACCCATAAAAACACTTCATACGCCATTGTGAGGACTCTCTCCTCTCTACGCCAAACATAGCTGACTCTTACAGGCTATTTATAGAGTCTCGTTTGAACAACTTTTCTACAGAAATGATAATACGCTGAAGATCATGCTAAGCCGAGGTTACATAGAAAATTATTAACTCTAGTTCATGGCAACAACAAATACATAGACCAGATTTATATGTAGACCTAATATGTAAGAGAACACACATTATTTACTATATCAAGAATATAGAAAATACTACATAATCAGGCCAGGTTGTACACAATCTAATACAGGTTGGACTGAATGTGAGAAAATTAAAGCAGACTGCTACAGTCTGAATGTTTATGTCCTTTCAAAAGTACTATGCTAAGACCTAGTTACCAATGCAATAATATCAGGAGGTACCTAGAACTGCCCTGCCCCTTCCACCAAGTAAGAACACAGGATAATGATGCCCTTGGTTCCCCAGGCATTGAATCGGCAACACCTTGTTGTTTTCCCATTAAGAAATGGTAAATGACTTGGGAGACTAAAACAGCAGGGCCACAGTTTCCAGGCCAACTTCAGCGACGTTGGGAGACCTTCAGCAACTTAGAGAGACCCTGTTTCAAAACTAAAAATAAAAAGAGCTGGGGTATAGCTCATAGGTAGAATGCCTCTGGGTTCAAACCCCAGTACTTCCTCAAAAAAAGGTGATAAATGTTTGAGGACAGAGATGTATTTAACCTTATCTGAACATTATGCAATTGAAATATCACATGGTGCCACACTAATGTACAATTTTTATGTTTTTATGTGTACATTAAAACAAGTTTAATAATAAAAATAACAAAACTTAGAACACTGCCACCTAACTGGTTCAATTTGCCACATAGAAATGTTTATTGTTGACAGATGTGGTGGCACAGGCATGCAATCCCAGCTATTACCAAGGTTGAGGCAGGAGGAAGGCAAGTTCGAGGCCAGCCTGGTTAGTGAGACTCTGTCTCAAAATAAAAATAAAAGGGGCTGAGAATGTAGCTTAGTAGTAGAGCACTTGCCTGGCACTGGGCTCAACACTCATCTCTGAGAAGGAGGAACAGGAGGAGGAGGAGGAGGAGGAGAGAAGAATTATTTATTGCTGTAGTTAAAAATCAGCATTATGAGCAGGCATGGTAGTGCACGCTTGTAATCCCAGCATTCAGGAGGCTGAGACCTGAGGATCCAGGTTCTCGGCCAGCCTCAGCTACCTAGTGAGGCACTCCGCAACTTAGTGAGACTCGGTTTCAAAATAAAGAATAAAAAATAGGGCTGGGGGTATAGCTCGGAGGTAGAATGCCCCTGAGTTCAATCCCCAGTACCGGAAAAAAAAAAAAAAAAATCAGCATTATGGTAAATTATCACATTACCAAATTAAAGTATTAAAAAGATACTACTTCCTAGCACTCTGTAGAACATTCTGTAATAATCCACAATTTATTTTGAATTTCCTCAAGCTCTCAGTACCAACACAGATCCTAACACTTAGCTCTGGTTCTACAGTTTCACTTCTATAATACCCCTTACTTCTTTTTTCTTTGATCTCAAGTGTTCTCTGAAGAGGCAGTGGCTATAATTATTTTATTTAGGGGTAATAAAGTAAAGGTGGCCCAAGGTAAAATGATTGGCCATGAGACACTCCATCTGCCAGAGAGGGTACACAAAGACTTCAGAAACCTGTGGCCAGACCAGGAAGAGGAAAGAAGGGAAGTCACGAGTTTCTTGTTCAAGGATCTAAAAATCAACAGAGGATGTAAGATAAAGGGAGTAGTGTGCCAAAAAGCGGGCTGACTGAGCAACGCTAAACAATATAACATTATGATAGCTTAAACAATAATAACCCAAACAGAAAAACCACTTTTCCTCTAATACACATCTTTTTGAGTTCCTGTATAAGGGTTCTAGATAATTACCATCCTGGATCATGCGTTGAGTGTTGCTGAAAGTGAAAACAGGAGACTGATCATGATCACTTGACAATTTCAAAGAGTCCCTGCTACCTTGGGTGCTTATTAACTCGGAGGCCTAATTTCTGGAATTTACTATCAAGGGCAGAAATAACATACAAATACAAATACATAGGAAGCAAAGCTTCATAAATAAAACACATGGCTAAGCCGGGTGTGGTGGCGCACACTTGTAATCCCAGCATTTGGGAGGCTGGGACCGGAGGATTCGGGTTCATGGCCAGCCTCAGCTACCTAGTGAGGAACTCTGCAATGTAGTGAGACCCTGTTTCAAAGTAAAGGATACAAAATAGGACTGGGGGTGTAGCTCAGAAATAAAATGCCCTGGGTTCAATCCCTAGTACGACACACACACACAAAAAAATTGAAATGGTAATATTAGTTGCTGTGATGAATTCTGTGAGTTTCCAATGAAGTAAAAATAAGCAGTGGTTTTATTTCTGCTACTAGTAGGAATTACAATGGAATATAAATGAGAAGGAAATAAAGCTTGTAAGCATATTTATAATTTAGTATACTTTGTTTCATGACAAAACAGAAGCAAATACAGAGGAAAATGTTAAGCCTACTTCAATATGTTGTTACATGCCTCTTTGGAAACTTTATCTAGAAGGAAAAAGAAATCTCTAACATTTCAGAAGAGAGTAGATAAAACAGAACCATTAATAAGGCAATTACTGAGAATATCAGTTCTTTTTAAAAATTTATTTTATTTTTTGGTCCTGGGGATTAAACCCAGAGCCAGGTATATGCTAGGCAAGAGCTCTCTACCACTGAGCTACATCCCCAGCCCCAAATTCATTCTTCAATTTTTTCTAAACTGAGGATTGAGCCCAGATGTATTCTATCCCCAGGTTACACTCCCAACTCTTTTTAGTTTTCATTCTTATTTTTTTGAAACAGCCTCAATAAGTAGCGTGGCTGGCCTCAAACCTGTTATCCTCCTGTCTCTACCTCTCAAGTACTAGATTACAGGTGTATGCCAGCCACCATGACCAGCTAAGAATACCTTCTAAGTTCTTCAGGAGAATAATTAGAACTAAAATTGTGAAAATAGGATTGATTTTTTTTTAATGCTGGCTTAACTGAGCATGCCTAAGTTACCTGCTTATTTTTGGTTTTGTTTCGTTCATTTTTGTGGATTTTCAAAGCCCAATATGATGTCTATGTAGAATAATAGGTATCACAAAATATCTAAAAAAGAAGGGATATAGGAGGGAAAATAGGAGTGATGTTTGGAAGAATATTATAGATAGCTACAAAATAAATTGCCTTGACATATTATTCCCATAGATCAGAGTGAGCATTTTGGAGATGGTAACCAACTGGTACAAGAAGGAAAACAGCACTGGGGAAAAGAACGAGGAAGAAATCCTAGAAGCTCCATGAAGAAACAGAAAAGTAGTTCTGCACCTACCTGATCTCCCCGGGAGAAAAGGACTCAAGAAAGGTCCTCAGCTAAACAGTAGGACATGTCTACCATCTCTCCAGCACTATCCTTATAAAGACTCCCAATCTTCAGTTCCTCATCTAGGAAACTAACACTATAATTCTCAATGAGCCAGGCTGGGCAGTGCACTCCAGTAATCCCAGCTACACAGGAAGTAGAGGCAGGGGGATCACAAATCCCAGACCAGCCTGGGCAAATTAGGAAGAGTGTGTATCAAAATGCAAAATAAGGAGGGCCAGGAGTGTAGCTCAGTGGTAAAGTGCCCCGGGTCCAATCCCCAGTACTGAAAAACGAAAGAAAATAAAACCTTAGAGTGATTTTTCAGATTAAATGAGATAGCAATTCTAGGATTCAAGCAAGAGTAAGATAGGGAAGAAAAATACTTTCTATGTTCTAGACTTACAAGAAACAAATGTTAGCTGTTAGAGCCAACAAATAATGTAACATGTCTAATCAAAATTTGAGATTCTTCTAAACTTCTGCCTGCTGACCACTTTCTATGGCAACAGTTTCAACTTTGCATGTAAGAAATAGTTCAAAGAGGCCTGACACAATTTCAGGTAACTGTCATTCCGGTACTTGGGAGGCTGAGATAGGAATATCGCAGGTTCAGGGCCAGCCTCAACAATTTAGGGAGACCCTGTTTAAAATATAAATGGCTGGAGATGTAGCTCCAAGGGAAACCCCTAGGTTCAATCACCAGCAGCACACATGCACACACACACGCACATGCACACGCACGCACAATGAAAGAGCTGGGAAGCCGTTAAAAATCTCTCAAGGTTCTAATACAGCAGGTCTAAAGTGGGTCCTTATAATTGAATTCATTTAACAGGGAGCCCAGGTAATTCTTGTAGTTGTGATCAGCAGAAAGCACTTTGAAAAATGCCTGCTCCAATCAGGATATTGTTGGATAAACTAGCTATTACTAACATATGAAATTACCAGTGAAGAAAAATCAAAGATAAATAGAGAAGCAGAAGGAAAGACAATCCTAGAATACAGTTGAGAAGGATTTTTCCATCCAATAAAAATCTCCATCACCCCTGACAGATGGTCACTTTAAACACCTTCAGCGATGGGGAATTGCTGTCTTCAGGCAACACAGGCTATTTTGGGTTGTAAATTGATGTTTTTAAAAAAGGGCACATCCTAAGTTATTTTGAAACTGAAGAAATGGGCATATTATTCAGGATGAATTATGCATGAAAGCCTTTCTAGACTTGATTGAACTACATAAGGAACCAACTTTAAATTCACAACTAATTTGACTACAAGACTATTCCAACATCCAAATGTTGAAATCTACTAAAAGGCCTTATTTTCTGTGGTTGCTGTAAAAGCAAACCCTGTAATGTGTTTCACATTCACATTCCTGTAGTGTCACATTTCAGTCACACACCTGGTGATGTCTCTCGTCACCAGTGGCAAGTAAACAGCAATAAAAATACATAAAACTAAAATAGTTTGCGATACTCATGAATATTTTTAATAGTCCAGATCAAAGTGTCTTCAATGAATATAAGGTATCCTACAACGCCATTTTAGCATTTTATTCTGTTGAAAAAAAATTAATACTCCTATTTTATTTTTATCTTTTTATGATTTTTTCACCAAATGATGAAAGTAGCCATTGGCCATTTAATAGTTTTCTTGTTTTGGAAGAACTCACACAGCCTGAAGGGTTCAGATGACCGCCACGTGTGATTGACTGCACATTTCCATTTTCACTTATCTAAATCATCAAAAGCTCCTACAGTCTCTTCTAACACAAATCCACTGCCATATTACTCGTACAAAACTGGGAAGGGTGCCTCCAGTCCCATCCTGACCTGGGCCTTGTCCTGGTGGGTGAGAGTTCCCAGAGAAAATGTGCTGTCTTCATTCACTGGAGGGGCGGTCGGCACCCCTATCAGTGCCCAGATCAGAAACATGCCCTACCCTGGGCCCTGAAAAGTTTGGGTGGCCTCTATCCTCATGCCCTTCGGGGAGGTGGTACCTGCAGAGTGTGTTGTAAATCCTTTCTTTTTCTAGAGTAAAGTAAAAGATTTATAGGACTGTAAAAACTAAATAA
Organism: Graphiurus murinus; assembly: GCA_004027655.1. Lineage (NCBI taxonomy): Eukaryota > Metazoa > Chordata > Mammalia > Rodentia > Gliridae > Graphiurus > Graphiurus murinus. Next base: position 105,492 of record PVLC010000367.1, on the reverse strand, counting down.
ATAAATGGGGAAATATGAGGAGCTGCATAATAATATGGTCTGGGATTATTTTAATCCAATCTGACACAATATTGTGTGAACTAAGTTTTCATAAAGTTGTCTGGTACTTGCAGTAACTCAAAACTCTCTTGCACTGTTACATTTCTGTAACTCCCAATGTTTCCTTTAATCCAGGATTCTAGCTGAGAATTGAAATAACCCCATTTTCTCGTCTCCCCTGAACCAGTACTAGAACACCAACTCTGCATTTTGGGTAATATTGGTTTCTGTGAACTAATTGAGCCTTAAGGAAACTGTTTCTGGAAATATTAACCACATTGTTATCTACAATTTATTTTCCTTGGTGACTAAAGAGCAAATGTCTCCCTCACCAAAGGTATCTGTATCTGTGTTCAAGCATAGGAAAGAGAAAAGCAGTCACTGCCATCTGGGAACTGGCTGGTACATCAGCTAGGTCTTGATGTTCTACTATGGAACATAAGCAATTTCAGGGAGCATGGACATCAGATGTGTCCACTCTGTGACTGAGTTGGAGCAAAACAGAAGTAGCCCCACTCCCTTATTGCATCTGAACACAGACAAAACGTATCGTCCAAGCCACAAAGTACCACAGCTCCCGCCCCCCGCCCCGTCCCCCATTGCTAAATGAGAGGTCGCTGCTTCTTTGCCAACCACAGTATCCAGAGCACTCTAGTTTGTTGTCCCATGGGCAAGATTTATCAGAGGCACAATCACAGAATTGTCCCTGTGTTCTGAGAGTTCCCCATCCACTCTCTTGGACCCTCCCTCAAACCACTAGAAGCCAAAGCCTGCATCGTGAATTCTTTCTGGCACCTGTTACTGGGATGCCCGTGCTTCCTCAAGTTCTTTGTCCCCCAGATGGCACACACCTGTAATCTCAGTACTCGAGAGGCTAATACAAGAGGATCACAGGTTCAAGGCTAGCCTCTGCAACTTGGCAAAATCCTCAGCCAGATAGCAAGACCTTCTTTCAAAATAAAAAATAAAAGCGGCTTGAGAGTATAGCTTGGAGGAAGAATACCCCAGGGTTCAATTCCCAGGACTAAAAAAAAAAAAAAAAATTGGAAAAAAGCTTATTATATGAAACAATATCCATTTAAGAAAACAAAAATAACACCCAAAAGTTATTGCCATCAATTCTATGTTGAATACTGTTCAAAGAATTTTATATTCTTTATTTCTTTCTTTCTTTTTTTTTTTTTTTTTTTTTTTGCGGTACTGGGGATTGAACTCAGGGGCATTCTACCTCCGAGCTATACCCCCAGCCCTATTTTTTTATTCTTTATTTTGAAACAGGGTCTCACTAAGTTGCGGAGTGCCTCACTAGGTAGCTGAGGCTGGCCGCGAACCTGGATCCTCCGGTCTCAGCCTCCCGAATGCTGGGATTACAAGCGTGCGCCACCACGCCCGGCTCTTTATTTCTTTTTTTAAATATACTTTTATTGGTGCATTGTAATCTCACATTATACTCATTATTTCTAATCTTCACAAAATACTAAAAAGTATATACAATTATCTCCTTTTTTACAGATGAATGCCTGGATGTGATATGTTCCAAACATATGATATTAAAAGGTAGAACTGAGATTTGAACTCACTTCCATCTGACTTGAAAGCTGAGGATGTATATGTGTGGGGTGTGTGTGTATTGTGTATGTGTGTGTGTGTGTGTGTGTGTGTATGTCATATGATTAGTATTTTTTTAAGAACAATTCCTTTTAGGTGAAATTTCTTTTAACACTCAATATTTCACAGTATTTCAACAGTTTGTTTAACATATGTCTCTGAATTTATGCATAAGCACACACATAAACACATTCAAAACTTGCTATTAATTGCTATCGTTGTGGCTACAAATTTGGAAAGGATACACTCCTGAAATAAACTTGTTGGAGAAAATGGAGCTTACAATATTGTTATTATGACAGGATGATTTTGTTGCCTCAATGCCCTCTCATACATTGAGATGGTTTTGGTCATGTGGATTTAGAATCATCATTCATGGCTTAAAATCTCCCTGAGATAACATTTTCTACCCCATTAGCAGTCCTGAGTATATTGTTTCTAATAAAGCACAGAGACTTCAGAGAGGAATTAAGAGGATGTTGAAATGATAATGGGAACTGAAGCAAAATTCCTTTTTCTTTCTTTCTTTTAATCTCTCTCTCTCTCTCTCTCTCTCTCTCATTTATCAATTAGCTAATACTCTATAAAAGTGCCATCAAGTACTGTGGGATCCAAAATGCTCAGGTACAAAAGGACATTCTATCAGTGCTCCTATTTGCCCGAAATAATCCATTTGCCTTTTAACAAATTGTATCAGTATCTTCATGCTATTATTTAAAAACTGTCATTTGTGGGCATGCTTGTTTTCATCAAACTACATGACACCATCCAAATACACTACTCTCTGGTTTGCGAATACAAGATTCTTTTAAATATCATAAATTTCAAATTAATCATTTTTAGATTAGGAGACATGGAGACCACCACAGATCTGTAAAATTGAAACACAATGCAAATGCAACATTAGCAAAATGAAAAATATTCATTTGTTTATGATTTTTATTTTTACATGATTGGCTCATTCAAAACCCACAACCATCCACCAGTAGAAACCATTTACATTACAATCCTGTCCTCGGCCAGCCCCCTGTATTCTTGCTCCAGAACATAAATGGATTTTAGGAGAATTTCTGTACAAAGCATCTCTTTCAGAGGTGGGGCTGGGAGCTCAGCGAGGAGGCAACAGTTTACCCGGAGTAGGGCCATAAAGAAAGAAGTGCTGGCACTGGGTGGGGCTGAATACTTTGCATCTTTTCCCACTGTTTCTCACTGGTATCATTTCCATGAAAATCGAGGGTGTGGGAATGTATGCCAGAGTAAGAAATCCTTCAGACTGCTTTGTGTGCCCAACTCTCCCTACCCCATAATATCTTTAGCCGTTTATCTTAATCACTGAAAGAGCTATCACACTAATGTCTGGGAGAACAGCGGAGAAGCTGCGCAAACCAAAAACAGCCTGCCGGGGATCACATTTCTCCTGCCACCCAATCTTTTCTCCGTAGGAAGAATATACCTCTCATGGAACCGAAAGGCTTGCTGTCTAGCCATCTCATGATCATCACCGAGCAAACGCAGCTGGCCAAAAAAACCTGCCTTCTGCTTCACAATACACTCTTCCTTTGAAACTCAGTACTCTAAAAATAAAACGACTTGCCCGGTACTCAGGCACCACCCAGAGCATCCTTCGGTGAACGCGAGCCTCAATAATCTGAAAGCTGAACACACCTTATCTGAGCTCGACTCGCGGTGCTCCATCATCGTATCCATTATGAACCAGGTTCCTTTACGATTCTCAGAAAGCAGCAGTTTGCACCTGCCTTCTTAAAAAGCAAGGCTGGTATGCTGCAGGCTACGGTTACTCACAATGCTCCATGGCTCTCATAGCTTTACTGATACTACACACACACACACACACACACACACACACAGCAGACACTCCTTATTCCGGCAATGTACCTTCTTGGGTCTTTTTCTTCGCTGACTACTGCCGTTGAACTTCTCTCCACTGTCGCTTTTCTGAGCTGCGTCTTCGTTCATCATTTTGAACAGTTTGCAAAGAGAATAGCTGTGCCATCAAACCCGCCGCCAGTCCATCCAGAGCACTGGCGAGGATGCGCTTCCAGGAGGAAAGCAGCAGGAGGGGTGGGGAAGGGGCGCGCTGGGAGAGTAGGGACGGTGACGTTGCCATGGCAGCAGCTGCCACAACTGTTTATCTGACTGCATTGTTAAATCTGATTCAACCAATTACCATCAGAGAGCGGCCACAATGAAGAAAGCCTTGAAAAGAGAATGCCAGGGACCCAAATGGTTTGGGGACTCTGCTGGTTGGTTGTCCACTCGCCCTCGATTCGGTCAGCTCTCAGCCCACACACAAAACCTGCACTTATTTTTTTTTCCCCCGACAGGTACTTCAACACAGAACTGACACAATGCATAATGAGCAAACAATGACATTCTTGATGTGTCCTCCTGAAGGGGTACATCTAGCTGGTCAAGATGCTACTCCAAGAAATGGATTAGCAGTTAATATGATGAAGCGAATGTAAGAAAGTTGCATTTTGAATATGTTATTCACTTAACATTAGAACCTTTTAAAACTCCATTCAAGCTGAGCATGGTGGCACACCCCTGTACTCCCAGTACTTGGGAGGCTGAGACAGGAGGATTGCAGGTGCAGCCTCAGCAATTTAGCAAGACTCTTTGAGACCCTGTTTCAAAATAAAAATAAAAAGGGCTGGCAGTGTAGCTCAGTGGTAGAGGGCCCCTGGGTTCAATCCCCAGCACCGAATAAAATAAAACAAAACTCCATTCAAAGATAATTATTATGAAGCCTTGAGAATGGCTCATCATCGTCCAGGCAAAATGGACCACCCTCCCATCATGAGCCTCCTTTTTCCTCTGGAATCTCTGACAGAGCACCTGTAACACCTTTGCACAACTGCACAGGTACCCAACTGTCTTCTCCTGACAGGTGTGTGGTGGGGAGGGATCAAACCCAGGGGCACTCTACCTCTGAGCTAGACTCCCAGTCTTTTTTTTGTTTTTGATTTTTTATTTCAAACAGGGTCTCAAGAAATTACCACCTGCTGGCCTCAAGCATATGATCCTCCTGTTTCAGCCTCTCAAGTATTGGGATTATAAACGTGTGCCACCATGCCCAGCTTGGATTTTTTCTTGTTGAGAAAAGAAAATGGGCTGGGTGTGGTGGCTCACGCTTATAACCCCAGTACATAGGAGGCTAAGACTGGAGGATCCGAGTTCGTGGCCAGCCTCCGATACTTAGTAAGGCTCTCCACAACTTAGTGAGAACTTGTTTTAAAATAAAGAACAAAAAAAATAGGACTGGGGGTGGAGCTCGGAGGTAGAATGCCCCTCTGGGTTCAACCCTCAGTACTGAAGAGAGAGAGACAGAAAGAAAAGAAAAGAAAATGGGGCCAATTTTATCTATGGGACTGAGGTGGCCATATTTGCATATTTATTAAATTGTGGATGTAGCCAGAGTCTGACGTGGCTTGTACAAATATATACATGCTGAGCACTCATCCCTATTCCTAGAAACAAACTCAAAGTATACTACATAGGCTGCTTGGGTGTGAAAGATTAAACCAAGGAGATAATGTATAAAGGCACTTTGGAAACTGGAGGCACATCTGTTACCATGCTGCTATTGTTAATCCAATCATTGTCACAAATACAGTTTCAACTCAGAAAGCTGTACCTTAATGATGGTTCTTACACGAAGATGACTACAGAGGTGAGAATTGGCCTTTCATCAGACTAACAGAAGCTTACCTTCTCCCCCCATTGCTCTTTCTCTGCCTTATTAGGCCTGAGGCCCTTGCCACCTCCTCATCTGGAATCGACCCTGCCCAGCGGTCCGCACTCCTTCCAGCCCGTCACAACTGTCCTCTTGCCACTGCCTCGATGATTCCCTAGATCCACAGCCAGTCCAAAGAGAAACTGAGCTTCTTTTTCTGAAATAAAACCCTTCAAGAACCTCTACAGAAGCTTCTAGAGGCCCAGAGCCCGCTGTCATCAGAGTCCTCACCAAAATCCCATTCTCTCAGGCACCTCCCCCCACTTCCCCAGCTCTCCCCAGGGGGTCCCCTTACTTGACCTTTCTTGGGAGCAACCTCAGCTTAGAAACTGAATTCATTTACTCACTAAATATTTATTGAAGGTCTACCACATGCCAGGAGCTAAGCACTAGGCATACATCATCCTCTTCCCCAGGGACATAGTGGTGAAAAAATAGGCCACATTTTTGTAATCCCATTGCTTATATTCTAACAGAGGAACTAGGTAGTAAACAAAACTATTAGTCCTATGAGGGGAAAGAAAGGATAAAAAGTGATGGAAGGCAGATGCTATTTTATACAATATGCCAGGAAATGCTCTTTCCAAATCTGAGTAAAGTGAGGGGCCATGCCAAGCAACTATCTGAATGAAGAACATGCTAGGCAAAGAAAGTTGTAATTCAAATGTCCTGAGAGGAGAACATAGCAAGCATATGGAGAAAACTACAATAACACCAAAAGGGAAAGAAAAGAAAAAAGGATGACCTTCAGAGTGACTGATCTATAGGGCAGGCACGCCAGAATATGCTTGGTCGTCAGTGGATTTGGTATTCCAGTTAGGAGCATACTCAATGTTTTTACCTCACCTGGCCAATGAAAACTGAAAGCAAGTACCTCATAGTGCAACAGCTTTGAATGAGCGACTTCTGATTATGTGTAGGCAGCCTCACCGTGTAGCAGTGCCTGCTTGTTCAATGTCCAGTGTCCAATGGCTGGCTCGACCTGCCAGGTTCAGGCCTCTAACTGATAGTGTGCTATAACCTCCTGGCTGCTTAATGTTTGTCTTAGGCCATTTCTGTTCCTAGAACAAAATAACTGAAATTAGCCAATCTATAAATAATTGAAATGTATTTCTCACATTTCTGGAGACTAGGAAGTCCAGGATTAGGGCGCCAGCAGGCTGGGTGCTCTGGTGAGTGCTCAGTCTCTGTTCCAAGATGGCACCTCAAATGCTGCAACTTCACATGGTGAAAGGGCTGTCAGGGAAAGTGAGAGGAGCCTCCCGAGTTCCCTTTCTCAGGTTACTAATCCTATTACAGCTTAATCGCCTCAGGAAGGCCCCATGCCCCAGTGCCATCACATTGGGGGGTAACTTTCAGTAAGAATTTTGGCGAGGGCACAAACATTCATACCATAGCAGTGTTTCTCTGATATTTAAAAACTTTATACAATGCATTTGCTTTACAGAGTGAAAGTACTGCTCAAATGCCACCCGTGCATGCCATAGATGTACACATCACATTCAGCATATATAATCTCCACCACAGATAAACAAGTGCTATGGTTTTAATGTTAATTACAACATCGGAAGGTAAGGTAAATATTCTACATTTTGGAATGTGAAGATGACATTTAAGTGTTTGGCAGTCATCTTTTTTCTTCTGAAACTTATTTATTTATTTATTTATTTATTTATTTATTTATTTATTTATTCATTCAGTCATTCATTCATTTTTGGCACTGGAGATTAAACTCAGGTGCATTCTACCTCTGAGCTACATTCTCATCCATTTTTGTTTTCTATTTTGAAACAGGGTCTCACTAAACTGCTGAGGGTCTCTCCAAATTGCTGAGGCAGTCCTCAAACCTGTGATCCTCCTGTCTTAGCCTCCCAAGTACTGCGATTACAGGCACATGCTACCACACCTCGCTTCTTCTGAAGCTTTTAATCAATTTCTCATGCCTCTCTGCCTAAAAATCTTCACTTTCTATCCCACTAATGTAGTCTTTAGAGGGAACACCCCTGCCTGGACTTTGAGCTCCTCAAGGGCAGGATTAATGTCTATCTTGACCTTTACTTGGAGCCACATGCAGTGTCTGGATCTAAGGCCCAGGAACTGTTTTCAAATGCAATAAAGAAATATTTTCAACATTTACTCTGAGTTTTAATTTATAGTTAAATTTCTTCAGGGTAAGTGTTTTTAATGTTAGATTTTCTTCCATTGTGTGTATCTTCTGATATCTAGGAGCTACGCATGATGTTAAATAAGGTTTTTAAAAGTATTTGAGAAATCAGAATTGCTGCATATGAGGTAGCATGAGGTAGCACTGATGATCACAAGACTTTACATTAGTAGAGTACTTTATAATTTATAAATCCCCTTTGGTTCCTGGGATGGAAACTCCATGCAGACAGAGACCTCTGTTCTTCTCATTGATAAAACCAAGCACCTATAGCACTGCTAGCCTACACAGACACTCAATAGTTATTAGGTGACTTTATGGGATTCGTACAAAGGAAGAAAGCTCCTATTAATCACGGTAATCAGGTAAGAACACTGGGGTAAAAAGCAGTTTTGGTAACTTGCCCAAAGTAATGAAGTTAATAACATATATAGAGCTTAAAGTTCTGATTTGAAGGCCATTGTTCTTCTATTAAATCATGGCTGACCTCAATGAAAAGCAGCCATTTACTAAAGTGAAGGGAGATGGGCAAAGACTGAGACAGAAAATGCCAAGAGCAGAAACCACAGGTAGGTGACAGTGACCCATACAGAAAGAGGAAAAAGTCTTTATCAGCTTCATGTCAAGCATATTTTATAGGCATAGAGATTTACAGTGATTATATTAATTTAATATGCTCACTCTATTTTATTGAACCATCATAGCTAATAGTACTACAAAATATAACACATGCCACCTTTTTAAATCATAAGATTATTTGAGTGGGATAAAATTCATTGAAGTGTAAGCAATTCTGTCTTACAGATAGATTATCTTCCAAAGTTCATATATGAGTCAGAGTTGTCTGGTGTTAGAAATGCATTTTTCACAGAAACAATGTTATAAAGGTTCAGTTCTGTAAAACTCTCCAAACACTTTGTCACTGACTATTACTTGTGCCAGAAAACCTTAATGACTTGACAGATCGAATGGGGCTTACCAAGCCATTTCTCTTTTCCTTGTGACCATGGTCAGTGCTCTTCAAAAGGTATTTTTACATCCTAACCCCCAGTACCTGTCAGTGTGAACTTATTTAGAAATTGGGTCTTTGCAGAAGTAGTCATGCTAGAATGAGATCAAAATGAATTAGAATAGGCCCAACCAGAATTACTGGTGAAGAAGAAGAAGAAGAAGAAGAAGAAGAAGAGGAGGAGGAGGAGGAGGAGGAGGAGGAGGAGGAGGAGAAGAAATGCACAGAAAAAGTCGCCATGTAACACTAGATGCAGAAATTGGAGTAATGTGGCCGGAGGGAAGGATTGCCAGTAACCAGCAGAGTTTAGAGGCAAGGAAGGAGCATGTCAGGACCTGACGGCTTCTTGATTTTAGACCTCTAGCCTTCATAACTGGGAGAGAATAAACTTCTGCTATTCTAAGCCACCCAGTTTGGATACTTTGTTATGGTGACCCTAGGAAACCAGCACAGCCATGTTATCACCCTCTCCTGTAGTTCTAACCTGCTGAATGTGGGGGAAGGGCACACTGCTTTCAAGCCAGCTATTGAAGCCCTCCCATGAGTGGTTTTCTTTTTTATATCCATCTGTTGGCTGGACACAGAGGTGACAGGACCTAGAGTGTGGAAGAGCAGCAGGTTGGAAAGAGTCTGAGTGTGAATCAGTGTGTGGAGCCGAGTCCTTAGTCGCCTCTCCTGTGACCTCATAGGGCATGAGTAACTTTTTCTCACAGTCATTTAGTCTCTGAAATTATGGTGCTGTGTGTTACAACACTTTGCCTATAAATATATAAAGTGTATATATGTATATGTATATTTATATATAACACATATTATAGTACACACACATATATAGTATATATGCATATATGTGTGTGTGTGTGTGTGTATATATATATATATATATATATATATATATATATATATTATAAGCTACACCCCCAGCCCTATTTTATTTTTAATTTTTTTTTTTTTTTTTTTTTTTTTGTGGTACTAGGGATTGAACTCAGGGGCATTCTACCTCTGAGCTATACCCCCAGCCCTATTTTTTATTCTTTATTTTGAAACCGGGTCTCACTAAGTTGCGGAGTGCCTCATTAGGTAGCTGAGGCTGGCTGCGAACCCAGATCCTCCGGTCTCAGCCTCCCGAATGCTGGGATTACAAGCGTGCGCCACCACGCCCGGCTTACTTTTAATTTTAAACAGCATCTTGCTAAATTGCTGAGGGTCTCAGTAGATTGCTGATGCTGGCCTCAGATTGGCAACCTCCTGTCTCAGTCGCCCAAGTACTGGGATTACAGCGTGCTCTACCACGTTTGGCTACACTTAGCCTGTATCTAGCCATGTCTGCTCATGTTATAGGGAATGTGCAATCACATTTTCACTTTAGAATGCCTGTTATATGGATGATTCTCTTAGTGTGTCAAAGCTCAGAGCCTATGTCCTGGATTTAATATACTAGTCTGCTGGGCGTGGTGGTGCATGCTGGTGCATAGCCTCCATCCACTCTTCTTTTCCTCCTGCCCCTCTTCAGGGTGAATCCTTTGCTTCCTTTTCTCTTGCCAAAAGTCACTGTTCTAAGCAGGGTGATCTTCCTTCTTGACCCACTGAGAACATGAACACAGTGCTTGCCTATCTTATACACAAATGTATAGCCTGTTTGAGTCTCTCTGTGGATTCCTCTTGGTTTTTTTTTTTTTTTTTAAGACTTTTAGTCAACAGGCAAAAGATACAAAATATAAAGATAGCAAACAAATAAAACTTCTCAAAATCCACAATAAAAACGTCCTGATGTTTATAGGATATATACAGGATCAGACCCACTCCATGCCACAGGGCTGCTCACCTCCAGCGGCTTCCTGGAATTTCCAGGGCTTCTATGTACTCTTATTCTACATCATTCCTCTTCTGCAGCAGACCTGGGAGGGCTCTGAACACTCTATACCTCCAGGGGAGCCACAGCCAGGCTCAGGGCCGGCCAGCAAGAGAGTCTCTTCATTTTTCTCTCCAAGTTCTCTGCAGTTTCACCATTGACATCAGTAGGAAGTAGTTCCTTCCCCTCCTGTGGGTCTTTCCTTCCTTTCACCTCCGTCTTCCCCTTCCCTCATCCACATATCCCTTTATTCATTCAACAGGCATTGATTGATTGACTGGCTACTGTTTGCCAGGTTCCATGCTAGACGTTGGGGCTCTGGCATGAATTAGAGCCTCTGCCCTCAAAGTGTTCACAGTCTATTTCAAGGAGGAGATAGTCATGGAACTGATGAGATAGAATAGGAAGAATAAAAGTTAGGTAGGAAGGAGACACTGGGAGGAAAGGAAAAATATAGTTTTTTAAAAATCTGGAGAGTTTTTAAGCTAACTCCACCCCTTGGAAGTTTCTTAGGAGGTCCCACCCCCTAATCCCCTGAAGCCCTGCCCCCACCTGAGAGTCAGAGCCAAGGACACCTGAGATTCACAGCCAAGGTCAGATCCATCTTGAAACCTGGAATGCATACCTATCGCCCACCTATATCTGAAGAAGGAGGAGGTCCAGACTTCTTCTGTGCCCACCCCTCTTAAAAGTTTATAAAAAAGGGAAAAGCCCCTTCCTCGGCCTTGTGCTCTCGCTTGCCCTCCTATTCCGTGACTCAGAACATCTCCGCTTACCTGTTTCCCTGATCTCCCTGAATAAAGACCTGCCTGTTGTTCCTGACTGGCATATGTTAAAATTCTTTTTATCACGGAGGCCAAGGACCCACGAGTGGGACCGCATTATCCCACGGCAGAACTAGAGGTACAGTGATTCTGTCTGCCGGGGATGTTCTGTTTGTTGGTGAGTGGGTTGGTTGGTATTAGGGATTGAACCTTGGGGTGTTCTACCTCCAGGCTGCACTCCAGCCCTTTTTATTTTTATTATGAAACAGGGTATAAATACGTTTCTGAGGCTGGCCTGGAACCTGTGATCCTCCTGTCTTAGCCTCCTAAGTATTGGAATTCCAGGCGTGCACCACCATGCCTGACTTGTGGGGGGTGTTAACGGTATATAGGGCATGAAACAGAGGCACTCAATCTAGCCTGAAAAAGCAGGCTAAGTTTCTGAGATAAAGTGACTTGCAAACTGAGAACACTCCAATTGTGAGCTAAGACTTACCTAAATGAGAAGGAAGGGGTCAGGTGGGGCTGGAAGGAAGGGGTCAAGCAAAGGCAACTGCATGGACAAGTGCCCCCTAGTGGAAAAGACGTGGCATGGGCAGAACTGAGACAAGGCCTGTACAGTCACCAGGCAGCCTCTAGCCAGGCCTGCAGTAGTGACTCTATTTGAGGTCTCAAAGTGTCACCAAGTGTGTCTGCATGGAGTGTCACTGTCCCAGGTAGGTATCTGCTATAGACTCAATGTTTATCCCTTTCCCCTCCCCCTCCCATTCATATGTTGAAATCCTAACCTCCAAGGTGATAGTATTAAGAAGTGGGATGTTTTGGGAGATGTATTAGTCAGAGTTCTCTAGAGAGATAAAACCTATAGGATATTTATAAACAGATAAGAGGAGGTTTACTACAGGAATTGGCTCATGCAATTATGGAGGCCAAGAAGGGCTACAAGATATGATCTCAATCTGAGAACCAGGGACACTGGTGGTGGAATTCACTCTGAGGATAAAGGCCTGAAAACTAGAAGTTCTGATGGCTAAGGGCAGGAGGCCTCAAAACAAGAGAGAAAATCCAACCTTTACCCACCGCTTTGTTCTATCTGGGCCCTCAATGGATCAGTTGTTGCCAGTCTACATTGGTGGAGAAGGATTTTCTTTACTCATTCTTATCCAGAAATGTTTTATCAGCTACCCATATATTCCTTAACTCAGTCAGGTTAACACATAAAGGGAACTGTGACAGCAGTTAACCAGGTCACAAGAATGGAGCTCTGATGAATGGGCCTAGTAACTTTGTAAGAAGAGGAGGGCGGTGACTTCTCTCTCAGCAGTGTGCAGACACCATGAAAAGAAAGTCATGGATCCACACAGTGAGAAAAAAAAAAACCCAGAGAGTGAGCCCTCACCACACACAGGATCCACTAGCACCCGGACCTTCGTCCTCCCAACTTCCACAACTATGAGAAATGAATTGCTGTTTAAACCACCGAGTCTATTTTGTTATAGCACCCCAAACCAAACCAGTACTCAGGTGTGACAGTTAATCATTATTATAAACATGTGAGCCAGGTAGCAAGATGGTCCTGTTAGCTAATGGAGAATATTTCCCCAAAACTAGGACATTAGGCTTGCTTGATATGGCTAGAAAAAGGCAGATTTTGCAACCATGTAACATATTTACTCTGGAGTCTCAGGGATTATGTTGGGGATAGAAGTCAGTCCTAAACCTAGACAAGAATTCCATGACCACCAGACCAAGCGCATCTCCCATGAAGAACTGGGGAGACAAGAAGATGCACTGAGCAACATCTCTCAGCTTGTTATTACCAGGCGTCCTTTGGTAAAAGTACATCCTTTGTGCTTATTGCAGCCAATTTAAACTAAAACAGAGGGTGGCATGAGAACAGACTAGAGGTGCAGATAGGGACTGAAGCATAAATAGTTTAGCCAGGCATATTGGTGCACCCTGTAATCCCAGTACTTGGGAGGCTAAAACAGGAGGATTGCAGCAAGTTTGAGGCCAGCCTCAGCAACTAACTGAGACCCTGTGTCAAAATAGAAATAAAATAAATAAAAGGGCTAGGCATGTAGCTCAGAGATACAATGCCCCTGGGTTCAATCCCCAGTAAAGAGTAAAGGAGGCTTTGTTACAGATTTGGGATCTGAATATAAAATCCATGTGAAGCCAACTAATGGTTTAGGAGAAAAATTAAATGGTAAAAGAGGTGTGTGTGTGTGTGTGTGTGTGTGTGTGTGTGTGTGTGTGTGTGTGTTTAAATAGAACTCTTTATAAAAAGATATGGAATGGGCACTCAGCAGGGAGCTGATGGGAAGACATGCATCTAAGAGTATGTATCAGCAATAGAGACTGTACCAGCAGTCTATATCAGCGTTCCATAGAGTTCCCAGGGAGGTGATGCCAATGGAGTGGACAGATCATTAGTTGGTCTGTCACCACTAAAGGTCTACATTCACAAGCTCAAGAGGAAGTGAGACGCAAGAACAGGGCAGGGAGAAGCAACCTGCTAGAGAGCCAGGGGAAGAAAACTTCCTATCGGGAAGAACCTATCAAGGAAAAATTTTTGAAACTCATTTCATTTAATAAAGGAGAGAATAAGACTCAGAAAGATTAGTGGCCTCTCCCTAGATTCCAACTAGTTAGTAGCCATGCGAAGACCAGGGCCTCAGTGAACAGCCCTGACACGATGGCCATCTTCTTGTGTGTAAATTTTATTTTGTTTTTATTTATTGATTTATTGGTAGTGGGAATTGAACTTGGGAGCATTCTATCTCTGAGCTGCATCCCCAGCCCTTTTTATTTTTTATTTGGAAACAGGATCTCCCTAAGTTTCTGAGGGTCTCACTAAATTGCTGAGTATAATCTCGAACCTATGATCCTTCTGTTTCAGCCTCCCAAGTACTGGGATTACAGGAGTGTACCACCATTCTGCGTGAATTTTTAAAAGGCTGTATGAAATCTTATCTATCATTTTTGAAATTAAGCAACCATCAGTTCCAACTTAATGCCCCTACTTAAGGTGTAGCAGACCAGAGAAATGAGTCCACTGGAAAAGCACTCCCTCTAGAGAATGATAAAAGACCAAAGACCCTAGTTTCTGATGGAAATACTGAGCTCCCTGGCCCAGACTGGAGCAGGCTCAATAAATGTCTCATTGCAATTTTTTTTTTTTTTTTTTTTTTTTTTTTTGCGTTACTGGGGATTGAACTCAGGGGCATTCTACCTCCGAGCTATACCCCCAGCCCTAGTTTTTATTCTTTATTTTGAAACCGAGTCTCACTAAGTTGCGGAGTGCCTCACTAGGTAGCTGAGGCTGGCCGCGAACCCGGATCCTCCGGTCTCAGCCTCCCGAATGCTGGGATTACAAGCGTGCGCCACCACGCCCGGCTGTCTCATTGCAATTTATTGAGAGGTAGCAGCAGCTAACAGTTAGAGATCGATTCTCTTTCATTTTATGCCAATCCAACATAAAGTTTACTAAAGAGCTATTTGTTTGCAAAAGGTACCCTGTTTAACCTACGAAGAACTTTTGGAACCCATGGCATATAATTTTAGCATCTCACTTCACCTGAGGCACTTAATGACTAAAATTAGCATAGTAACTAACTATAAGTCTCATTTTACATAAATATTAGCAATAATGTTTTAGATCAAATGTAGAATTTCACAGAAGAATGGCAAAATGTGGGTGAGCTCACCGTGTACGCGCTGCCGGCTAGGTCAGTTTTTTAGGACACATTGCTATCTGCTCACCGTGCTATGCGTTCAGTCTCTAGTGGTACTTGTTCTTGAAAATAGCTATTATAATTGGGTTTCTCTGTAGGTGCAAATGAATGGTACATTGGGGCAGGTTGTGTCCTTGACAGACATCCTTTTCCAATGCCACTTAACATTATTACTGTAAATATTTTGAATCTTAAACCAGCTGTAAAGTGTTATGACAAATACATTTTGCTTTGGCCTTTGAAGACAAAGTATGTGTGCGTTGATTAAAAACCCAACATAGAGCTACACATGGTGGCGCACACCTGGAATTCTAGTACTTGGGAGACTGAGACAGGAGGATCACAGGTTCAAGGCCAGACTCAGCAATTTAGTGAGAGCCTCTTTCAAAATAAAAAAAATAAAATTGGGCTGGGGGGTGTAGCTTAGAAGTAGAACACACCTACGTTCAATCCCCAGTAACACATGCACACACCATAGAAATAACTTAGAGCCCCCACATTTAAATTCCATATGAATGAAAATCATATATTAAAAGATATACCTGAGAGAACACAAACAAGCATTATGTAAGAAGGTGTCTTAGAGACCATCCAGTCCAGCCCCTCCCCCTTTCAACATGTCAGAAAATTGGAACCCACCAGGTTATGTTGCCTGCTCAAGGTCACAAATATAGCTAGTGGCATCTTGAACTAAATTCCCAGTTTTCTCATTCCTAATCCAGTGGTGATGTCTTCTAGTGGGGTGTTTTTCTACTTCAGGACCTTCCCTCCTCAGCAAACATATAGGTCCATCAATTGCTCTGATGGTCTCAGAGTGAAGAAAACAGAAATTATATGAATCATTATCTACTAGGAAGCAATGTTCCAGGCTTCAGAAGTACAGTGTAGAGAGCTGAATAGGACAAAATAATTCCCCTGCATCAAAATGCTATAAAATACTTCAAGTTTAGAACAGGGATTACTGTACGAGAAGCAAAGGGGGATTAATTTGAAGATGAACTTGTGTTTCCACAATCTTACCCTTTGCCAAAGAATATCAAGAATGATCGGAAAGCAATGGAAATTACAGCTTCAAAGAGCCTTTCAATAAATAGAAAAAAAATAATAGATGGTAAAGGAAGCCGTTTGCTTTCATATCACTCCTGTGAATGACTTATTAATGACTGACCACTACTATTCCTGCCATTTAGGAAAAAAATGCTCAAAATGAAGGGTTTATTATCTATTGATACTTTCTAGTACTAACCAGCCCAAACTATACCCATTTCTGTAACCTCCTAAACTCACTGGCTTAAAACAATAGTTCACCAGTTAGGATGGCACATACCTATGATCCTAGTACTTGGGAGACTGAGACAGGAGGATCATAGGTTCGAAGCCAGCCTTGGCAACTTAACAAGACCTTGTTTCAAAATTTTTTAAAAAAGGGTTGGGGGGTAGCTCAGAGGTAAAATGTCCCTCGGTTCAATCCCCAGTATTATAAAAAATTTTTAAAAAAACAATTATTCTATTTTGCTCACAATTTTATGGGTTAGAAATTTGGTAGGGGTAGGGGCTCATCTGGCTGATTCATGCTGAGTCTAGTAGTGTCAACTTGGGTAGCTGGGGCTGGAGGATCCTCTTCTGCAACAGATCCTCACTCACGATACGGTTTCTTGGCGTTCTTTTCCTTCTCTTTTTCCAGGTGCCATTTCATTCTGCAGGGCCTCTCCATGTGGCCTGGGCTTCTCTCTGGCTAGTAGTTTTAAGGTAACTGAATTCTTCCATGACCACTGGCTTCTGAGAGGCAGAGAGTAGAAGCTGCCAGGGCAATTAAGGGCTCTGCCACATTTTATTGGTCAAAGCAACCAAGGGGTCCACCAGATTCAAAGGATGGAGAAGCAGACTCCACCTCTGGATGAGGTAGTGGGAGGGTCACACTGCAGAAGAGCATGTAGAGTGGGAATCATCATAGAAAATGTTCCTGCCATGCATGGCAAGCAAGTCGAGCGGGCCCCGAGAGAGAGCTGATTGTACACACCACCAACTACAAACACCTGTGTGACAGATCCTGCTAGAACTGCAGCTTTCAGAACTCTTTGTTATTGTTTGTTTAAATGCAAAAAAAAATTATCAATGTTAATTCCTGGAATGATTAATTACATATTATGGGGTTAACTACTCTATTTCCTTTCAAAGTAAAATCTTTACCATGTATCATAATTTATCTGAATATGAGTCACTGTTTCTAATACATTCACAAGAATACTTTCATATTTGAGGTACACCTTCTTTTGTACTTTCTGTCTTTACTTTCTTTTTGCACTCTTTAGCCCCTCCCCTTTTAATATAACATCTATATAACCTCCTAATAGCCTTAAATTCTACTAAATAAAAACATAATGAACAAAGCTTAAAGCAGAAAACAGAAGATTTTGTAGCTTGGAACTAACGAGCTAATGTCTGAAAGGAAACACCTGGAGTACAAGCATATTCATTGTTAGCTTCAAACCTTATTCCAGGAAAATGACTAAACACATAATAGAGGTGGAGACAAGATTACTTATTAATTTGTTAACTACTCTGCTGCTATGGCCCAGAATTTAGTCTTTAGTACTGATATGTGTAAATATTATTTGTTCAGGAGGCCTTAGGAGAGCTTATATATCTGCTGGATTCCCTTTGTCAATTCTCAAGGAAGTCCATCAAGTTGTACATGTAAACTCTAGGAACCAAAATATAATCAATCGGTCCATTTTGGTCACATTGACTATGCAAATTATTACATAATGTTGTCTTGCCAGTTTATCTTTCACAAGTGTTCAAAAAATGACTTTTGCCAGCCTGCCAATTTCCAAAAGCATTTAGAATGTAACAACAATAATACATTCAATACTACATAGATTGAAGCTGGTGAGAGCTACTAAGTACCATTTCACAAATCCAACTGGTTATATCCTAAGATATCAGTGCCACATGTAGATCTTAAACCATTTTATGTAAAACTATAGGACTCTAAGTAATGACTTAGTTATTACTGATGACATATAACATTTCAAATTCCACTTATGCCTTGTCAATCAGCAGATTATTTCCAGGGACATATTACCTAGATAGTATCAGGAACTGTGAAGGACCTGAGATCTTATCTCACTTGTGTATTAGTCAGTTTTGCATGGCTATAGTGAAATATCTGACGTAATTAACTTATAAAGAAAAAAATTTATTTAGCTCACAGTTCTAAGATCATGGACTGGAATGGGCAGACCCATTGCTTTGGGCCACTGGTGAGGGCTTCGATGGCAATAGCAGGAAGCGTGTGGTGGAACAAACCACTCACATCTCAAACCAGGAAGCAAAAACAGATGGGGAGACCAGAGTCCTTTAATCTTCAAGGGCACAAGGGCACACTTCCAAGGACATGAGGACCTCCTCTAGGCTTTCCTGCTAAAGGCCCCACCACCTCCTCTTAGCACCACCCTGGGAACTAAGGCTTTACCACACGGACCTGAGGGGCTAATCCTCCAAATCATAGCAACGTGCAAAATGTAAGTGAGCCTGTTCCAGTTTCATAAATGGTGGCTGAAGATATGAGACTTGTGGGTCAGAGACCAAGGACTGTGTTACATACAGAACTTAAAGCAAAAGGAGTACTAGGTTATCGCTGGCAGTTTCCCTTGTTCCCAGAGACAATGTGTACAGTCCTAGATAGATGCCTACACACCCACTGGGTTGTTTACTAGAGAGCAATTGCAAGTTTAGCGAGCTTGACTCTTAAGGTGGGCAGTAAGCAGGTCTGGATTTTGCTCCAAATGAGCCATTATCGTGTGTACGGGGGGGGGGGGGGGGATTGGAAATTGAGCCCAGAGGTATTCTACTTCCAAGCTATACCCCCAGTCCTTTTAATTTTTTTATTTTGAATCAGAGTCTCACCAAGTTGATGAGGGTCTCATTAAGTTGCTGAGGCTAGTCTTGAATCCACAAACATCTTGTTTTCGCCTCCCGAGTGCTCAGATTACAGGTATGCACCACCATGCCCATCTGAAGCCATTATCTTTATTATACTGGACATGAGCGTGTATGGCCTTTGCTTCTCTTACTTTACACAGTTGTCTACTATACTAACATCCTTGAAAAAATGGTCTAGAACCACAAAAGTGCCTCTGCTTGCAAGATAGGCAGAACTGCAAGGAGTGCAGTTATCTTCTCGATGGAGAGAGTAAAACACAGACACACACACACACACACACACACACACACACACACACACACACATGTTATTCTGCAGTTGTAGAGGGAAATGCTTACTTGCCCTTTGTAATTGTCTAAGTTTAAATAGGACATACCTGAGATTTCCTTCAGATTTTCTGCAGTGATGCATCCATATTTATGTAGTATAACAATTATGTTGCTCATAAACATTTGGATAATATCTGACAATATCTGTAGTATTACCAGAATTACTATGTCATATCATAAGGAGCAATGGTTTGAAAACCTACACACTTAGAGTTTTTTATTTGTTTGGTTTTGTGGCCCTCAGGATTGAACTCAGGGGCATTCTACCTCTGAGCTACACCCCCAGCCCTATTTTATTCTTTTATTTTGAAACAGGGTCTTGGCAAGTTGATGAGAGTCTCAATACTTGCTGAATCTATCCTTGAACCTGTGATCCTGCTGTCTCATCCTCCCAAGTACTGTGATTACAGGTGTGCACCCGGTACACTTAGGTTTTAATTCCCCTGCTGTCACTGACAACATGGCTCACCACCAGACACATGACTCACTTAGGCCTCAGTTTCGGTAGCTCTTATTTTTCTGCCTGATAATTTTCTACTTTTTTTTTAACTGTTAAAAGTCAAATCCATGATGCAAGCAGATTCATCAGCAGATTATTTAACATACAATATTTTAAATACTTTTCGGTGCAGTATAGTCTCACATCATAATATAGTCCATCGTGATACCGACATACTTGCACACAACACTTGGTAAACTATGAACCTACTTTTTTTTTTTTTTTTTTCCGGTACTGGGGATTGAACCCAGGGGAATTCTACCTCTGAGCTACATATTTTTTGGTCTTTATTTTGAAACAGGGTCTCACTAAGTTGCGGAGAGCCTCACTAAGTAGCTGAGGCTGACCTCGAACCCGGATCCTCTGGTCTTAGCCTCCCAAGTACTGGGATTACAAGCGTGCACCATCACACCCGGCCATGAACCTACATTTTAAAGTGGGAAAAAACGACTCTAGGAGCATTTACTGAGCTGATTAAATGGCCAGAGATTCAATAAGAGACAGAATCTAATGTGACTGCCTTCGTTTTCAATTTCCTCTTCTTTTTCCACAGACACTAGAAGACATATGAGACTAGAGAACCTCGTTTTTTCCAAGGTCAACAAATAAAGTTGGGAAATAATGAAACACCACAGAAATGCTGACAGTAATGATGTAGTTATTTAGACTTGGAAAGCAATTTTGGCAGTTGTATAAATGCTATGGAGTTCTACCCACCAATTTGGACAGAAATAAAATGTCTATTGAGCTTGGAACTTCAGTCACTTTTTCCTTGTTCCCATCACTCATACCCAGCAAACACAGCCCTTCATTGGTGCTTTGGAAGTCCATTTGATGCGTTCCTCCCATTCTCCACTGCTCCACCCTCAGAACTATTGTAATCATAAGATTATTCTATCTCTTTGCCTTCAAGTTTTCTGCCCCAATCCAATCTGCAGACAGTCATAGTTTTGTTCTTTATTTAAAAAATTAAAATTTGTACTAAGGATAGAACTCAGGTACATTCTACTACTGAGATACAGCCTAAGCCCTATATTTTTTATTTGTTTGTTTGTTTGTTTGTATATTTTGTAACAGTCTCGCTAAGTTACTGCATGCTGGCTTCGAACCTGTGATCTTCCTGCCTCAGCTTCCCAAATATTTATAAGTATGCACCATCATGCCTGGCTCATAAAAAATTCTTTTGAGTTTTCATTATCCTCAGAATAAAGTTCAAATACTCTGCAACTATTGCTCAGCTTATCTATACATCCTGGCATTCGAGTGTTCCACTTAAGGTGATCTGTAAAGGGAGGGCTAGGGTCTGGATTTGGAATGTTCCTCCAAACCCTCATGTGTGGAAGACTTGGTCTCCAGGGTGGCAAGGCTCGGGGGGGGGGGGGGCGCTTTGGAGAAGTAATGGGACCATGAGGGCTCTGATGTCATCTGTGGATGTGGATTAACCTACTGATGGCCAAATGGACTGCTGGGAGGTAGTGGAAACTGTAGGCAAGTGGAACAAGGCTAGAGAAAGTAGGTCACTGGGGACATGCCTGTGGGGCTCTGTCTTGTTCCTGGCTCATGTGTCTGTCTGTCTGTCTGTCTGTCTGTCTCTCTCTCTCTCTCTCTGTCGCTCACTCTCAGCTGCCATGAGCTGAGCAGCTCACCTCCACTGTGCCCTTCTACCATGATGCTCTGCTTCGCCTCTGGCCCAGAGCAATGAGTTGTCTGTCCATGGACTAAACCTCTAAAACCATGAGACAAAATAAATCTTTCCTCCTCTCAGTTGTTATTCTCAGGTATTTTGGTCATAGCAGTGGAAGAAAGCTAACAAAGAGAGATCAATAAATCAAAATATAGTGTGATCAGATTTTTATTAAGGAAAAGTTACCAGAGCTTCCAAGAAAAGCATCAAATTCTATTCACTGGTGGTCCAGTGAAAAATTCCCAAGTAAAAAATATCTAGTCTTGTTTTCTTCTTTTTCCCTACAATCTACCTACCTCAAACCCCAAACTGACCATGAAACTATTTCTAACAATGGCAAACTATATTAAACTTTCCCCATCTGTAGGTCACTATGACACTTCTTGTCAATATTAATCATACAAGCTAGTTAACTGCTTAATATGCATCTGTCTTACTAGACTAGGCATGCTGGCATACACTTGTAATCCCAGTATTGCGAGGTAGAAACAAGAGCAATTCAAGGCCAGGCTCAGCAACTTAGTGAGAACCTTGTCAATCTAGGGAGAAAAATGAATGAATAAATAAAAAGGGATGGAGGTGTAATTTGAAGGTAGAATGCCAAATGCCCCTGGGTTCAGTCCCCACTATAAACAAACAAACAAACAAACAATTAAATGCATGGGCCATTTTCCCCCTTGATAAATCCAGAAAACACCCTCCCCTAACACACAACAAAAATGATGCCCTTTGATAAGTTTTTTTGTTTTTTGGCTTTTTTTGTTTGATGGCATTGGGACCAAACCCACAGCCTCACACATGCTGGTCAAGTTCTCTACCATTGGGCTATATCCCAGCCCTGATAAACACTGTCATTATTTCTTCCACATACCCATAACATATAGAATAGAGAAAAAAAAAAAGTCTTTTTTTAAAAAGGTAGACATCAGCCCAAGTTAGAAAAAAAGGTTAAGTTCCTGAAGTTTGAAAACATTTGGTCCAAGAAATTACGTTATATATGACAAGTTCCTGGACAGTCCACAAAACCTTCATACCGCCCTATGCTATCTTTATTATATCTAAAATGCCATTTTAAACATTTTTCCCATACAGAAATGAATTTCATGCTCCAGAGGAGATGACAAAATACACCTCTCCATCGTGGTAGCCTAAATGGGGAAAAGAGAAGAGGAATTTACTCATTCTATGCATTTGCCCAGAAAAAAAAAGTGTCAATGTTTCTTTAGCAAACATTATTGTGCAACTGGTAAGTGCCAAGTTGTTTTCTCCATTCTAGAGATACAAAGATAATTAAGACATGATTCTTGCCCTCAAAGACATGCATACGAAGGTCCTCTCTTCCTATTGATAACTTTCTGTTCCCACGTTCACTTTAATATAGGAAGGCTAAAACTATCCCCTGGAGGTTCTTTTACATTGGCTGCAGTCTGTTCTCATCAATACTTTCTTTCCAATAATATTGGTCACACAGCAGCCAGTGCATATTTCTTGACCAATTTAATAGATCGCAGATAAATCAAGATTACTCAGTTATTATTAGTGTAACTAGAAGATTCCATCTGGTTATAAGTTAAACAAAAATATGAGCAGCAGATTCCTCCTCCAGGCCAACCTAAGGACTGGTTATGGCACAATAAAAATTGATCTTGACTTTCCCTCTTGGTATAAGCTTCATCCTGAAATTCACCTCATCTTTGAGGTTTTCCTTTTCCAAAATGTAACCAAGGTCTTCCCTTGAAATTAAAGCTCCAAAGCTCAGATTCCTAGGGGCTCTAATCCTGTAAGCTGGGCTTGTTTTTATGACCTGAAGTGGTGGAACGGGTCAAGAAAGCAATACGCACAGGAGGGCTGGCGAGGCAACCCTCGGGGGAGACTAGGTTAGGCCACCACTGCCCCTGGGTCTGAAGAAGACAGAGAGCTTGGAGACGCTGTCCTGTCAGGGCAGAACTTTGTGTCCCCGGGGCATCAGGCCCTTGGGATTGGGGGTATTGACTTGAAGGAACTGGTGTCACCCTGAATGGAGCAGATAAATGCTCTGGAGCGACGGAGTGAGCGGCAGCACAGGAGCATGCACGGAGGGGTCTTCTTGATGTTTTCAAGTACTTCCCAGCAAGCTATTCATCCCATTCTGTTAGCTCATTTGGCATAGCAGCACACTTGCAGACAAATGGAGCAAAAAGGACAAAAGATGAGTGTTTAGTATCACATCAGCCCAGTAGGTCTAGGGACCCTGCTGTCGCAGCAGGTTCAGCCGAGAAGCCCAGACTATTGCTCAAGGAAGATAAGAAAGCTCTACCTGTGACTTAGACCACCGAGCATCCAAGGCGAAGGGCAGGGCATGTCGAAGACAGAATCATAGCCGGGGATCTCTGGAGATTGTCAATTTAGGAGCCAAAAGCTAGGAACAAGTGAGCAGTTACTCTCCTTAAACTACTGTCTCAAAGATGAAACGGAAAATGCCCATTTAATCTGCTTTTCAATCATTAAAAGTTGCATACTTGGATGAGATTCTTGACAATATTGAATGAGGGAAATAAAAAAGGTGATAACTTGCATTTAACCAAACCTGAACACATAAATTTCCTTCTCATATTGTCAGTAATTATTAAAAGAAAAAGAAATCTCTCTTCCCCCAAAATAAAACTAGGTGTATAATCATTTTTTAAGTTGGGGGGGGTTACTCGAGATTGAACCCAAGGACATTCTATGTCTGAGCTGTGCCCCCAGCTCTTTTTATTTTTTATATTGAAACAGGGTCTCACTACGTTTCTGAGATTCTTACTAAATTGCTATGGCTGCACTCGAACCTGCAATCATCCTGTTTCAGCCTCCCAAGTACTGGGATTACAGGCGTGTGCTAGCATGAGTGTATACTAATATCCTAGCACTGAGTGTATACTAATAACACCACATTAGCATCTGATGTGCGAGAAGCTTTGTTTTGTAGATTTAATTCCCCAGTCTGTACTTTTTCCCCCTCTCATACCACTGCAGACCTCAAGTTTTAGGTCTGCTCTATAGGATAGGTAGTTAGGATGTGAGAATACCCTTCCCTGATCAACCAAGAATGGATTAGTGGCTGTGGGCAAGTCACTTTCCCTGAATCTGAGCATCTCTTTCTAAAATATGAAGGTTAAACTATAGTTATGACTTCTATGGTTGTGAGCCTAGCATTCACTCAGCCACACTCGTGAACACTAATTCATGTAATACAAGATTGGGATGACACCTCCCTACCATGTTACACTAGCAAGTACAGAGTGTTCCTTGTACCCCTGCTTACTGAGTTCCTTACGGCCAGATAATTTGTTTTCTAAATACAGGAAAGAGCCGAGTGTGGTGGTCAAAGCCTGTAATCCCAGTACTTGGGAGGCTGAGACAGGAGGATCGAAGGTCTGAGACCAGCCTCAGCAACTTAGCAAGACTCTCAGCAATCTAGTGAGATCTTGTTTCAAAACAAAAAAGAAAAGGCTGGGGTTATAGCTCAGAGGTAGAATGCCCCTGGCTTCAATTCCCAGTACCAATAAAAAAGTAAGAAAATAAAAAAAAAAAACCTCAGGAAAGAGATTTAATTTTTCTCAACTGCAACCTAATTTAAATGACACAATGTAGTCAAGCAGAGCAGTATTGTGATTCCGTAGTATGCTCATGCTTTTCCTCATACTGGAAGCTCTTTATGGCATAGGGAACATCAAGAAGAATCCTCTTCTAAAACTCACAAACTCCAAAATTTGATTCCCCTAGGGGAACT
Organism: Graphiurus murinus; assembly: GCA_004027655.1. Taxonomy (NCBI): domain Eukaryota; kingdom Metazoa; phylum Chordata; class Mammalia; order Rodentia; family Gliridae; genus Graphiurus; species Graphiurus murinus. Next base: position 80,350 of record PVLC010000367.1, on the reverse strand, counting down.
CTGTGCTTTCCTGGAGAGAAGAATGTTTCAACTGAAAGTTGAGAGCATATTATATCAGAAGAGATAAGTCTACACATATTTGTGAGCATTTAACTCAGCCTACAAACACCATCCAAGCAGAAGAACACTGCAAGGTAGCTGTTTGAATAATATAAAACAAATAAGATTCATGTAATATGAAAGAGCACTTTCTTCTTAAATGGATTATTAAACCTCTCTCTAGGATTATTGACCTTGGAAAGTAGAAGGAGCTGCTTTGGGGTCATACTTCAAAGCCATGTTACAGTCTCATTCATTCCTAGGTGAAAGATTTGGGGATCAGACAAATGCCCCTGCAGAAACTATTCCCAGAACCTCAACACCATCAGTACCAGACTGAGAAATTTAAGGGTCTATACTGCCAGTGTGCAATTCCTTTTTTTTTTTCCTTGTTTAATTGACTGATCAATTGATTGATTGATGATTGATACTGGGGATTAAACCCAGGAGCAATCTGAGCTACACCTCCAGCCCTTCTTATTTTTTATTTTGAAACTGGGTCTTGCTAAGTTGCTGAAGGTCTTTCTAAGTTGCTGAGGCTGTCCTTGAACCTATGATCCTCCTGTCTCAGCCTTCCAAGTACTGGGGCTATAGGTGTGCACCATTACGGCAACCAGATCCTCTGGATCCCCTATCCATGTCTCAAACTTCCTGTATTTAACCCATGCCCCTTGACTTTCCACATAGCTTGTGCCCCAGGTCTGGGACTCTGGAACAAATTCAATTTATGATAGATTCATTCATTTATATTCTCATTCTCATTCTTTCTCTCTCTCTCTCTCTCTCTCTCACACACACACACACACACACACACACACACACACACACACACACACACACCAGGGACTAAATCCATGGCTTCTGCATGCTAGGCATGTGCTCTAACACTGAGCTGCATCTCAGTCCTTTAAAATGGGTTTTCTATACCTAGAAAACAATTCAAATTTAGAAAAAAGAAGCAATGAATTAAAAAAAAATTCTATATGTTTTTCTCCTTCCAAAACACATAGACCTATTAGGATTTAAGTTGCAGAATTTTTCAAATAGTTCATGTAGCCAGAGAGTAGTTATAGTAAATAGAACTGTCAATTAGAGTCAAAATAATGCTTTGATTCATTTATGATAGCACTAACATTCCTAACGTGGATTTTTGGGATGTTTTAGTTTGAGAGGCCCTTTATTTCTAAAGTACTTCATTGGACTCATAGAGGATTTAAGCTACTACTGGACCACACAGTAATTACATCTAATTGTGATATGTCAAAACACACTAGGTTTAACTTGAGTAAATACAAATGTTCTGTTATAGAAAAAAGAAAGAAAAAAAGCACACACAGGGTGTACTGCAGTGTTCATACCCGTGCATCTGATATTAACGATTTCCCTGTTTTATTCATCATGTGTTTTCCATTTACTAAATTATGGGCACAGCAGTGTTCAGATGGGATTTCCCAATTCTTCTTTAATGAGAGGCTTCTAGCTGCCTCCTGCTGAAGGCCGAGCTACATCTGTCTCATCCTGATAACAAAAGAACAAAAGAACAAACCACTGGGCCATTTAAGGTTTCATCAGTGATAATATTAAGTCATCAAATCTAACAAGAACACCAAAAAAATAGAAACAGTATGAGAGGAGGGACATAAAATTGTATCTTTACTTTTAATTATATTTCCTCGGTTAAGTAAGCTTCATTTTAAGTGGCTGCTATCTCTTAGGAAGAAGTTAAAAGTCAAATCATTCCATCTAACTAATAAGCAAGAAATCAGCCCATCTGCCCATTACCCTGCACCAGTCCCCAAGGCATCTCTCCCCTTAAAGAAATAATAAATCCAAGGCAAGATGAATGGATGGTTCAGAGAAAGATAAACATCTCAAAAAAAAAAAATGAAATAGAGAATTTTTTAGCCAAGTAATTGTAAAATAATTTTTGTTAATGCATTTCTATAAGCATCTCATAAATAATGTATATCTTCTTTGTATTTATTTTAAATTAAAATTTACAATCTATTTCAAAGACTTTTTTGGCAAACTTCAAATTACAGTCACAGAGCTGGCAGACAATTGAAGTCATCTGCTACGTATTTTTCAAGCAAGTAAATATCTCAAATCTTAAGGGGAAAAAAAATGACCATTACCTTGGGCTTTCTTTCCACTAGTGATTTGACTATTCTCTTTATTGCTTCTAATCTATATCATCCAGATAGTCCAACAAAATGTTTCTACTTTCACTGAACCCATTTTTTTTCACCATCTCAATATAAAAGGAAATGATTAACATTCCTCTTATCAAGAAATCCCTTCCTATACTTAAAAGCATCTACACTAGTCACTTTTCAGATCTTTTTTTCCCCCCAGCTTGAACTATCCTCATTTCTTAAATGGGTATGATCCCCTTTTTCTTTTCTATCATTTGGGTTACCTTTTAACACGCTCCAATTCTACCTTACAATTCATAAAGCACATTGGCCATTCACAAACACACACAAAAATACAAACCAGTCAGTATGGTGCAGACATTTTTTAAAACAATAGCGGTGAATTGCTGACTCATATTTAACGTGTGACTTTTTTTTTCCTGTTCTTTTCCTTTATTGTTCTGAGTCCAGTCCTGTATTTATATTACCAAAAAAAAAAAAGCATTTTACTTCTCCAGATAGAATTTTAATTCTCTTTTAGTAATTTGATTTCTAGTTTTTAGAGTCTTGCCTAATTTGGAGCCTCAAGTATAAATCTGATGGACATAATCTAGGCTCCTTTTTCCCATAAAAATATTAAATCGGGTGGCTCCAAGCCCAATCCCCTTGCTTGCTATCGCATAAATGAGAAATTGAGCTGTAGGTTCATGACTCAAGCTTTTTCTTCTTTATGCAATTTAAGGAGGCTAGGGATGACCACTTTGTTTAGGAAAATATCAAGTGAGCCAAATACAAGGTTTTCCATTCTCTAGGTAGTTGAGCCTCCTTGAAACATTATCTGATTTTTTTTTCTATTATATAAACTATGCAATCCCTTCTGATTTTATTTTAGTTCTACTGCAGATGAAACCCATTTAATTTGCAATATTACCTTTCTATATATTCTATATAATCATTCTGGTGTGTGTGTGTGTGTGTGTGTGTGTGTGTGTGTGTGTGTGTGTGTGTGTTAGTTACTAGGTATTGAAGCCAGGGGTACTCTACCACCAAACTATACCCCCAGCCTTTTATTATCATCATTATTATTATTTTCGAAGCTACACTCAGAAATTTAGAGAGACCTGTGCAATTTAGTGAAACCCTGTTTCAAAAAGAAATACAAAAAATAAAAATGGGGGTGTAGCTCAGCGATAGAATGCTCCTGGGTTCAATCTCGAGGAAGAGGAGAAAAGGAAAGGAGAGGAGAGAAGAGGAGAGGAGAGGAGAGGAGAGGAGAGGAGAGGAGAGGAGAGGAGAGGAGAGGAAGGAGGGAAAAATGGTATGTCATTCTGAGGCACAAAAGTCCAGGTAAGCATGAGAAGAGGTGCCTAGATTAGGCTCCATTGCATGTGTGAGTGGGTCACTTAACTCACTAGATCTCAGTAGGCCTCAGACCCATTTGAACATCATAGTCTCTTAGGCTAGTAAGATTCATTTAAAAACAAAAAATGTATGACATATTTATTTTTATGCATCTAGTAAAAATACTAGAGTCCCCATATATCATAAGAGTTCTTGCTTTAGAATAATTTCAGTTTCTTAAAATACTATTTTTTAGGAATTAATGACAAGTAATCAACTTTTACTATCTGTTAAAAGTGTCTAGAATTTTTCTAATCACTGTGAATTCTTGCTTTTATTTTAATTTTCTAAATCCATTCACTAGGTCTTTGGAAGCTGAGTTACTCTGACGGAACACACAGCAACATGATATTCCACGACATATTCTTTAAGGTATATCTGTAACCTATGAGCTGGTGAATCATTTTTCTTCCTCATGGAAACAACATATTTTACCCCAAATAGAATGGATATATGTTCCATAATTATTTTTCTTCTCTTTATTCTAGGTTTCTTATCCTGAAACCTGTTTCAAAGCAAACATGCTATCTTGCTAGCACAAGGGTGAATTCTGAATTAGGCCCCTAATAAAAACTTAATGAAAGGTCTCCATATTCTTTGATTTTTGCAAAATAAATCTCTGACCTGCCTTCAAACTCCAACATCGCCAACATGGGTTAATTAACACTGGTTATTCCTTCTTTGTTCTACCACATCCTTTGAACAAGTCTATTTCAGTACCATCAGCCCGTAATTACTTACTGCCTCAACTTCCAACCACCTAGTGAACGTCATGAAACAGTCAGTCTGCATTTTATTACTCCCAGTGCCCAGTACAGGACCTGACACAAAGTAGGTGCTCAGGACCCGTTTGCAGGATGAACAAGAGCTAGCAAATGCTCTCTCTGGGTTTCTCACTTGTGTGTCCTGACCAACAGGACAGTTCCACCTGCCTTCCTCTGTTGGGCCACAGCCTTTTTTTTTTTTTCCAGCTACTGCTTACCTGCTTATTCCCCATGAGATTTTTATCCTAAAAGTTGCTTCCTTTGAGAAACATGTGTGCCATTAGAACAACTACTTGCCCCTGTGGGCTCGTGTGAATTAATTCCCCCATGATGGTACTTGCCCTACACTACTGCAACCGCTGAGCTGCCCACGCGTCCACGGGATCAACCAACATGTGCAAACTGTTCATCACAGACACGAAGGCAGAATGTACAGCAAGGGATCAAGAGATGTATGTTGGATGGCTGATCATCAGTCACCTGTTTAACAGCTTACCCGTGTTGAAGAATATTTTAAATGAATAAATGGACAAGCCAGGGGAATACACATTACCTGCCACCATATTTTTGTTCTTTGTCACGTCAACAAAATTCTGACATCACATTACATAACATCATATTGCATTGTAAACATAAAATCAATCATTTCGCCCAAAGTAGCTATTTCCAAATAATCTGATAGTGTCCTTCCTCTATTCAAGCTATATTTCTGTGGTTTTTAGAAAATTCCAACAGAAGAATTTCTATTTCAATTTGTTTTCAATATGCCTCCCAATGGAGAATTATAATTAAGTTTTCATAAACAATAGGCTAACAGAAATCGTGTGTGTGCGCATGGTACTGAGGATGGAACCCAGGGGCAATCTATCTCCAAGCTACACCCCTAGCCCTTTTTATTTTTTAAACAGGATCTCACTAAGTTGCAGAGGGCCTCACAAGTTTCTGAGGCTGGACATGAACCTGCCATCTTTCTGTCTCAGTCCCTCAAGTACTAGGATAACAGGCTTGTGACATCATGCCCATCTAGGAATTTTTATTTTTGTTGTTTGGTACTGGGGATTGGATCCAGGGGCATTCTACCTCTGAGCTACACCCCTAGCCCTTTTTATTTTTTATTTTGAAACAGCTCTCACTAAGTTGCTATGGTTGGCCTTAAACCTGTGATCCTCCTGTCTGTGCCTTCCAAGTACTGGGATTACACCATGCATGGACCTTTTTTTTTTTTTTTATTTTGAGACAAGATCTTGCTAAATTGCTGAAAATGAACCCAACCCTGTGATCCCATAGTCTCAGCCTCCCAAGTACTGAGTTTACAGTCTGGCTGGATTTTTAAATTCTTGAAAGTGAAAATGTGTCATACCATTCAATAGAAATAAAAGAAAATGGCTATAAGACATCTGGGGACAAGAGCTCTTTCTTAGCTCTTGGTAACCTGATATAATACAGGACTGCCAGGGGGAGGAACATGTCATTCACCTTTTGTAATGGCAGCCCCGGGAATGGGATAGACACCAAGTTCAGTAGAGGTCCACATGTAAACAGGTACAGATCGGGTTCTGCACCATCTGTAAAAGTAACCATAGGATACTCTGGGTTCAAATTGGAGTATTATCACTTGAAGTATAACCTAACTTTAAGGATTAGCTCCACAGATCTGGAGACACTATTACAAACAAGAGTGAATTTCAAATATAAGAAAGGAAGTGTATTTCCCATAAACTGTGAGCTAGTGGTGGGTGGTACTCAACTTCTGAACACAAATGACGATTCCTAAGTTTATTAACTATTCTATCCGGAAGCTATCAAGAATAACTGGATGTCAGCTATCCACACCATAGAGGAGTTCACCACAGGTGAGCAGATACACAAATCAAAAGAAGAGAGTCACTTACTTTCCAGGGTACCAGCGACAGTGAAAGGGAGGTATCTCCATCCAACTTCAAGCAAGTACAGGTGCTCCCCATATCCAACACTGACCCTGCTGAGAGGCAGGTGCCTCCACTCCTGCCCCAGCCCTTTTCTCTTTGGATGCAAGCTCTTAGAAGAGTGGCATGCCTCTGGAACTTCCAACTTCTCACCTCTAACTCCTTTAACCTTCTCTAATCTGGCTTCCATCCCAACTACTGCAAAGAGCCACCCTTTCCAAGGTTTCCAATAACCATCTCTCAGCCAAATGAAAGGGCTTCTTTCCTGAACTGATCACTTCTATTCCTTCCCCGCAAAGAGCAAGTCAGCAGAAGCCACCATTATGAGCAATATCTTCCCCTCGACTCCTTGCTACACTGCACTTCCAGACATAATCCCGTCCTCTCTGGCTATTTCTATCAATTTTCTTTGAATGCTATTAAATCTTTTCTAACCAGATTTGACTTTGTTCCATAGTTTCGCACTTGGGCCTTTTCTTATAAGTGGTTCCCTTAAAATTACCAATATTCTCTATCCACCAAAAATAACCCTGAAGGTCAAATTTCCCTACAAAAATCCAATCCAATGAAAGTTTTGATGTGATAAAAAAAAAAAAAACTCTGATTATTGGTTGTTGATCTATAGTGGCAATGCCCTGTTGGTGTAACTAAAGAAAAAAGAGTAGACATGGTTCCTGCTATTGAGGAACTCACTGTTCTCTGGTGCCCGGTGCCCAAGTCTTCAGGTCACAATCACGGCAGTCCTCCTGCTGGAGGTGGGTAGAGCGTAGCCTCCTTGCGTGACTTCATTGTGTTTAATTTGGCCCACACAGTTTTGATTTGGCTTTTGTTAGAACTCACATTAAAATGTCAAGAGAAAACCTGTGCTGTGACACATGCCTATAATCCTAGTACTTAAAAGGCTGAGACAAGAGGATCGCAGGTTCAATGCCAGCCTCAGCAACTTGACAAGACCTTGCACAACTTAGTGAGACCCTGTTTCAAAATAAAAAAAAGGGGCTGGGCGTGGTGACGCACACTTGTAATCGCAGTTCTTGGGAGGCTGAAACAGGAGAATCGCAGGTTTGTGTCCAGCCTCAGCTACATAGTGAGGCCCTCTGCAACTTAGTGAGACCTTGTCTCAAAATAAATAATAATAATAATAATAATAATAATAATAATAATAAAATAGGACTGGGGATGTAGCTCGAAGGTAGAATGCCCCTGGGTTCCATCTCCAGTACCATAAATAAATAAATAAATAAATAAATAAATAAATAAATAAATAAATAAATAAATAAATAAATAAATAAATGGCTGGGGGTGTGGCTCAGAGGTAGAATGAAATTACCCTGGGTTCAATCCCCAATACCAAAAAAAAAAAAAGTCAGGAGATTTTGTATCAACACTTTGGTTTCTTACTTCTTTTGAAAGCTGATCTGGCACACTGAGCTCATGTCACTACTTAGCAACAATAGATGCAGCTAAGTCTCAGTGGCCCTTCAGAAATGGCATTTGCTGTCCGTATATCAGGTCCCAAGTGGCAGTGGCAATTTATCATAGCATTTTTGCTGTTGGGTTTTCTTATTGTAGAGTTTAGAAGGAAAAGAAATTTATCTTTTACCCTATGTCTATCAAATATGAAAGTTCAAAATGATTAAGAAACCACATAATTCTTCCAATACTCAACCAGGTTCCTCACCTATTCCTCTTTGAAAGTTTATAAGTTGGAAAATTAATATATGTAAAGGTGAACTAATCTACATAAGCTTACCTATATGTCATTTCTCACTACTTAAAGTTAAGCAGTTGCCACTGATACCTCTACATCTCTCAAAAGCTGCCTTTTCACAAAATAATTCCTGATCTCATAGTGAGAACCTCTCCCCCCAGCCTGTAGACCTCCTTAGCAATTTATATTTACAACTTTCACAGAGGAAAAAAGAGAGGGGTACCCAATAGCTAGTTAGAAAAGCCAAGAAACACAATGTACAAAGCTAATTACAACTGCAGGAGGAGATAGCTGGTCCGTTTTGAAGAACTGAAGGCTTAATTGAAGAGAAGCCTTAGGAAGTGTCACAGAGATTAATTTTCAGCAAGTTTTGAATAGAAGAAACATCATGTGCTGGGAGGCTAGAGATTAAAGTACAAAGAAAAGAGAAATATACATTTGTTCCCACAAAATGAAGAATGCAAGTGCAGGTGGGCCTAGCAAGAAAGAAAGGTGTGTGTGTGACAGGCGTGTAAGTGAAATGTAAGTAAAAGTCCCTGGGGAGATGTCCAAAGTGCACATACACAACTGTTCCTCCTCTGTCAATGTTCTTATATCCCGCTGTGAGGGGGAGGGGCAGGCAGTTCGTGGAAGTAGCCACTTTGTACGTGGATGTTTGTTAAACAACAACAGCAAAATAGGCGAGGTGACCTGAATAGCATCTAAAGATTAGTTTTCGCTGTTATGTTTAAGTAAACAGGGGCAGGGAAGACCAATATGACTAGTTAGAGGACTATTGAGGCGCACTTTGTATAAGGACTATAAATGTAAGAATTAGGGGAAAACTGCATCCCTGCCTGTAATCCCAGTTCTTGGGAAGCTGAGACAGGAGGATCACAGGACCTAGGCCAAGCGCATTTGTGTTTCCAAATAAAAAACACAAAGGGCTCGGGGTACAGATCACAGGTAGAATGCCCCTTGGGTTAATTCCCCAGTACTGGGAGAAAAAAATCAGAGCAAATAACTTACATTGTACGGTCTTCTAGCCTTAAACAATAATTTAAGTATGGCATCCATCATATGCTCTTTGTAAGGCTGGGATGGTGTATTTAAATTTGCATAATATCATTAGAGTGTTTAGGAAACAAGCTATGCAGTGGTTACACAGGCACAAGGGAATGATTTGTCTTCACACAGCTCACAATTGCCCTGCTGGCCACAGGCCACGTGATCATTGCTTAGTTACAAAACTTCTGGCCTGGACAGTTTGTTATGATAAGTATTCCCTTGAGTGTCTTGGGCTTTTTAAAATTTTATTCCTTTTAGTGTTTTATTTATTTGTTTCTGTAGGTCAAGGAAAATTTTTGTCTCCTTTTAACAGTTTTTTTTTCCCCCTCTATGAGGCAAGTTCACTAAGTAACTATAGAGAGAAAATTTTTCAATGAGGGAAAAGAAATCTAGCATCCTAAAGTCCAACAAAGTATCTCAATGTGTCTATCTGAAAGAATGGCTAGTATATTAGGAATTTTGAAAAGCAAAACCAAATTAAAATATACTATTTATTATTAAACACTGCCCCTGCAATACAGAAGGATGCTGGTTGGGTAAACATATAATTTCACACTATTAACAAGTTAAGTAATTCCTTAATATATTGGATCCCCTTTTGTCTTCTCATATCATTCCCTGGTGTCTTTGAGATGGATATGAACACGTGTTCTATATTAAAGAAGCAGAATATGTGTGGCATGCTGCGATGGAAAGTTCAAACAAATATTGCCTTTGTCTTCATCGCTCTTGCTTTTCAAAATTCCTTCTCATGAAGGAAATTCATTGATTTTCTTCCAATTATTTATGAGGCATCTGCTACGTGCCAGGAACTGATACTGGAGATGGAGTGAGGAGTAAAACCAGGAGCCCACTCTCCTGGAGAGGACACGGTAGGGCAGGGAGTGTGGACAGAACAGAAAGTGGTCATTTAGATGGCAGTGTTCAGACACTTCTCCAAGAAATGACATTGTTCAGGCCCTTGAAAAGCTCAGGAGAGTCAGCCTCCAGCTTACTCCCTCAGAGCACTGCAGGCCGAGGACCTTTGTGCCCAGACACCACCCTGGGGTGAAATGCGCCTGCGCAAGGCCTCTCCGGGTCCAGGAGGCGGGGCTAATAGATAATAGGCAGAGGTGGGAGGTAGAGAGTAGAGCTTGGAGCGGGTGGAGGTGGTTGGAGCTGTCTATGCAGGGTCAGGATCCTGGTGGCATAGATTACTAATAGGGAAAACTTAATGTTTAAATCCAGAAAATCTAGTGTGAAATTTAAGATGGTGTCTGATTTTACTCTAATCTTTAGTCCACGTTTATGAACTGGCTCATCCTCTTTTCCTTTCCCACAATCCACATTTACTCGTTTTGTTTTTGTTTTTGTTTGTTTGTTTTTAAAGTGGGCATTCTACCTCCAAGATACACCTCTTATTTCTATTTCTTATTTTGAAGCAGACTCTAGCTAAGTTGCTGAGGCTGCCCTGGAACCTGTGATCCTCCCATCTCAGCCTCCCAAATACTGTAATTACAGGCATGCACCACCATGCTCAGCTTCTAACTCATTTTTAATATTGGACATCCCCTAAAACTATATGCAAATTTTTTAAATCAATCTTAACATTTGTTACGTTTTAAAAATCCAAGTAATGGAAGGAGAAATCTTCCCTTCCACTATAGATAGCTTTATCATATTGATTATGCTTATCTCCTGAAATTCAGCGATGCTGCTCCCACAAGGATGGAAAAACACAATAATGGGAATTTGGCTCATTTTTCAGGACTCGTCATCCAGCCTACGAAAACTGATATGAAGTCTCAGCTAAAAATAGTCCATGATTCTTGTTACAACAAATCCCTCTCTTGATGCCCTCTAGGTTAAGTGCACTAGATTGTCCATGAAATTGATAGAAAAGGGAGCAATTATAGTTTTACTTTTTAAGTTTCTTTATCATGGTTTACTCTAAATGAATGAATTATACCCTAAATTTTTACATACACACAGTGCCTAGTAGCAGGTAATGGTCAAATATCTGCAGATGTGAACTAAGATTCTGGTACCGCCAAACAAAACAACAGCAACAAAAACAGGCACAGGTAAATCTCTGAACCATTCTAAGAGTGTCCTCACTGCAAAAAGTGAAGGGTTTGAACTACATCCGCTACTAATTAGAAAATGCTAGTATCTTGGAACTGAATATCACATATTATAAGAAATGTCCAAATTAAGAGTGAGAAACTATAGTATATTTTAATAGAAATAATGTTTTTCCTCTCAATTTGCAATTTGGTAAAGCATGCATTTTAGAAATGATGGGAAATGCATTGACAAATTTGCCAAAAATACCGACTTATAAGCTCATTTGTATTATAAAATATGTATGATCAGCAACACTATTTTGGCAAACCAATAATTTGCTATATTTTCCTTTCCCAGTCAGGAAAATGCACACAGATACACAGACATAGACACACACACACACACACACACACACACACACAGAGTTCATAGAAACAACTTAGCTGGACTCGCTGACCACTAAAGAATTCCACAATTTTTCTGTCAAGAGTTACATATTCATATAAAATTATCCAATGAGGGAAATATTCAGAAGCTCTGAAAGAGCTTAGTGAGACAGATGAAGAAAGCCAGCCAAGGCTATCAGCATCAATGTGGAAAGCTTAGTGCTATGTTGCTGTGGGTTTGAGGTATTTGGTTTGTTTGTTTGTTTGTTGAGTGGTACTAGAAATTGAACCCAGGGGCACTCTACCTCTGAGCTTCACCCCCAATCCTATTTTATTTTTTGTTTTGAAACAGGGTCTCACTAAATTGCTAAGAGCCTTGCTAAGTTGCTAAGGTTGGCCTTGAACCTTTGATCCTCCTGTCTTAGCCTCCTGGGTACTGGGATTACAGGTGTGCCCCACGGTGCTCAGCTTAGTGCTCTTAAACATTTTTTTCTTTTTTTTTTTCTTTTTTTTTTTTTTTTGCGGTACTGGGGATTGAACTCAGGGGCTTTCTACCTCCGAGCTATACCCTCAGCCCTATTTTTTTTTTTATTCTTTATTTTGAAACCGAGTCTCACTAAGTTGCGAAGTGCCTCACTAGGTCGCTGTGGCTGGCCTCGAACCCGGATCCTCAGATCTCAGCCTCCCGAATGCTGGGATTACAAGCGTGCGCCACCACGCCCGGCTCAACATTTTTTTTTTCTTATTGTTATTAATATTTTGTGACATAGTTTTGTTTTTTGTTTGTTTGTTTTTGGCATTACTGGGGTCAAACCAACGGCCTCACACATGCTAAACAAGCACTCTACCACTGAGATACATCCCCAGCCCTAAAACATAGTTCATTTTGAAGCCAGTTTTATCTAATTGTCTCTTCTCTTTAGATTCAAGGCTCCTCAAAATCTAAGGCTCTACTCATAGTCCGTAATACATATTTATATGTAACAGATCTAACAAACACAGAGGAAGACAGAGGTTTCTAGAAGTACACAATAGCATGTCTCATTCAATGAATTGCAAATATACTTGTATATATTTTAGGAAGTCAGATCCTTATAAAGATAGTGTAAGGGCTTAGAACATGATATGCCAAAGTTTGATGTCTTGGCCTGCTGAAAACTTTGAAATAGAGGAGACTGGAAGGGCCTCAACCCCAGGCTTCCTGACCTCAGATCCTCCTGTCCCCCCAAGGAGATCCATGGATCAGAATTCCTCTTCCCCAAGGAGAGTCCTAGAAATCAGAACCCGTCTCCCTTAAAGCAAAGAATAAAACCTACTGGCCGTGAACCTTTGATCCTCCTATCTCAGCCTCCTGAGCACTGGGATTACAGGTGTGCCCCACCGTGCTCAGCTTTCTTTCTTTCCCAGGAGCATTTTACTTCCAAGCTATACTCTCATCCCTTTAAACACACACACACACACACACACACACACACACACACACACACACACAAACACAAACACAAAAAAAAACACAAAAAACAACAACAAAAAAAACCCAGGATCTTGCTAAGTTGACAAGACTAGCCTCAAACCTGTGATCCTCCTGTCTCAGCCCCCCCAAGTACTAGGACTACAGGCATGCCCCACCGCTCCTGGCTCTATCTTCCTTCTTTATTATCCCTTGGAAACCCTCATTCTAGAAAGGCTTTGGCCTCCAGGGGGAAGGAGTACTACACAGAGAGGTCAAGCAGAGTCTGAAGAGACCAGCCTTGCTGGGTTTCCCATCTCAGTCTCTTACCATTAGATCAACCCTTGTGTTCAGTCACATTTCAGCACAGCTGTCTACTCCTCATGCAACCTAAGCACAAAAATATAGTTCCCCTTGGTCCCTGGGTCTTCCTTCTGAAGACTACTATGTCATGTAAAACTTTGAATTTGTTACACTTTTCTTTTGTTAGCCTATCTTTTCTTATAGGAGTCTTAGCCTTAGCAAAATTATTTTCCAGGATATGTCTCTTCACATTTTTAAAAAGCACATAAAATAGAAAATAAGAAACCCAATTGAGAAGGGGTAAATAAAAATGTTCATCTGGGTGCTGCAGCACACGCCTGTAATCCCAGTACTTGGGAAGCTGAGACAGGAGGATCGCAGGTGTGAGGCCCGTGATAATTCAGAGACCTTGTTTCAAAATAAAAATAAAAGGGCTTGGAATGTAGATCAGAAACAGAACATCCCTGGATTTAATTTGCAGTGTCCCTAAAAATAAAAATTAAATGTCCAAGAATTTACCTCTCTGCTCTCAGGAATCTACCTGGACCTCCTCGCTGACTTTCATAACTCATGAATGTTACTAACGGCTCTAAATCATTTTCTCCCACTTAGGTAGGAAGATATCTCACCTCAAAGCTGGGGTGAATTGTACACATTTAATTTTTTCTTTTAATAAAGGAGAAAAAAGTAATGAGGCATGGAGCACCACCTAGGTCACAGTTGTCCCTTAACTGAGTCCAGCACTCACTCACTATTGATGGAATTAGCAAGGCCTGGCTTGTGGGTTAGACAACCTGCCAGTCATCTAACACCTCCACTAGAAAGCTTCTTTCAGTCATTTGAGTTTCCTGTCAATGAGTCCCTTTATTTTGCAAATGCCTCAACTTCATTAAATATATTGGGAAAACTTTTTCAAAGCCACATTGTCTTGAAAGAAGGATGGAAGGGACTTGTACAGCTCAGTAGCAGAATGCTTTCCTAGCATGTGTGGGTCCCTGGGTTCCATCTCCAGCACCAAAAAAGGAGGGGGAGGGGAAGGGATATGCTAGATTTAATCACTGGAGTAAGTGGCTGGTCATTTTGGCAAACTCAGCCCCAGCCGGGAGGGCACAGAAACAGGCAGCTGTTAAACACGATTTGCTGGGGTTTTCAGTTCTAGTTTTGAGTCCGGGTGGCCTGAATTATATGTGTAACCTAATGATTAGTGGACTACTTAAAAAATAAATTAAAAACTCATTGAAAAGCTACATCATTTGAAGTCAATATCAGCAAGAAAAAAAAAGGGCGTTTCTGATCACCAAGAATGGTTTTGTAAAGCACGTTTGGTCCCCAAATGGTCAGAGAAGAGACACTTTCTAAAGAGCTACCGGAATCCCGCCGATAGCCTGCATCAGGCAGAACAGTTGAGGGATGGTCTTTCCTACTAAGATTTGCCTTCGGGGGTGAATGCACATCTTCTGTACTGTAACATTTTTTGAACTTGTAGTTTTAAAGAACAAGTGGACAGGAAAACCGCAGAAAAAAACTAATAGATCTGTGTGATCTTAAATTTTATTGCAACATTTTTCCTCTTTGAATAATAATGGTTATTATCTACCTAAGGCTTTTCTGTTTAAAAAGTTTATTCTTTTTTTTTTTTTTTCGGTACTGGGGATTGAACCCAGGGGCATTCTACCTCTGAGCTACACCCCCAGTCCTATTTTTTATTCTTTATTTTGAAAGAGGGTCTCACTAAGTTGCAGAGTGCCTCACTAGGTAGCTGAGGCTGGCCTCGAACCCGGATCCTCCAGTCTCAGCCTCCCAAATGCTGGGATTACAAGCATGTGCCACCATGCCTGGCTGGAAAGAGGCAGAGTTGAGATTTGCACTAAGGTTCCTACTACTTCAGCATCCTTTAGTACCATGCTTTGCTCCGGGCCAGCCATGCCCTAACTTATGCCATTCCACGTCTCCACTCTTCTCCTTGGAGAGAGAATGAAAGGCAGAGTTTGCTTTAGGTTGGAAGTAGTGTGTTCTGGTTCTGAGTAATTTGTAGAACAGAATAATCTCATACTACCAGAAACCCCTAGCTGGGCATGGTGGCACATGCCTGTAATCCCAGTATTTGGGAGGCTGAGACAGGAGGATTGCAGGTTCAAGGACAACCTCAGCAAGTAGTGAGACTCTCATCAACCTAGAGAAATCAAAATAAAAGTAAAAATGGGCTGGGGGCATAACTCGGAGGTAGAATGCCCCTGGGTTCAATCCTCAGTGCCGAGAAGAGGGGGAGGGGAAAGAGAGAGAGAGAGAGAGATATCCTGAGACAGCTCACAGTAAGGGCCCCATTGAATAATGTGAACTTGCAAGAAGAAAAACACTATGCTCGAAGAATACAGTACACTCTAAATTTTGTGTGTAAAAGATTATTTTCATTGGGATTTAAGGGGAAAAAAATCCCCTCTTTTTTGAAGAGTTGACATCACTGCTTCTCACATTCCAGTAATTCAGCAGAAACAGCTGTTCTGCTGGCCCTGGGCACAGAGCCATGGGTTGCATTCCAGAGAATATGCCCTGTGCCATTATTATTTATTAATTAATGCTATGGATCCTGCTTTATCATGAGTGGATATCTGCCAAAAAGAGTAAAAGGGAAGAAAACTAATTTATTTTCTTCTTTTCCCTAACACAAAGCAATACCCTGACTTTATATCCCTACCCTCTAAATTGAATGCTACATTATTCTATTTATTTTTCAAATAAATTTATTAAGATAATTCTTACTTTGGGAGAATATAGAACAGAAAATTTTATCATTAAAAATGCTTCATAACCCAAAGTGCAGTTGTCTTCTTTGGCTCAGGGTAGAGTGGGATTGTCAAAAACATGTAAACAAAAAATATGAGATAAGAAAAAATAGAATATAGAAAAATATAACTAAAACATACATTTTTTAAATCATAAACATTTAAAATAATTTATGCACAGTTAGCATCACTCTAATTATGGAAACCTAACCAATTACCCAGGGCTTCGTTATCATAGCAAGACCTATGTATATTTCATGCAATAAACAATATCACATTGAAGTCTGCCCCTAATAGTTGTACTACATAAAATGCACCAATATAAATATATTTAGTCATATTTAGAAATGCATAAATCATTTTTCTAGATTTTATTTATTATGATAAAAAAGTTTACTACTAAAGATTTGGCTTTCTCCTTAAAATATAAAGGAAGTCCAAAACCAGATTCTGGGAAGTACTGAAATCTTACTGAATACATTATAATTTTTTCACGTATAGATTGCTTCTTATGGGAGAGACAGTTCTGGGGATTGAATCCAGGTCTTCACACATGCTACACAACTGCTCTTCCACTAAGCTACATTCCGAGCCCTTAGATGGCATTCTTTATGCTCAAAATAATTGTTAATCTGAATTCATAAATCACTTGCCTCTTAATTTATTTTTAAGATTTAATTTGTTCTTTCAAAAAATTTAAAACTATATATATTAGAACAAAATGGTTGTATTTACTCAATTGTCAAAGACAAGTACAATTGTTTCTCTGGAATATTTGTGTGTATTTTTATTTTACCTTATTTATTTTTGCCCAAATGATAACATTTAAATGAAAGAGCAAATAATGACTTTTAACTGAAAATATCTTGTGGGGGGGAGGTAATGGGGGATTGAACACAGGGGCATTCTACTTCTGAGCTACGCCCCTAGTCCTATTTTTATTCTTTATTGTGAAACAGGGTCTCACTAAGTTTCGGAGGGCCTCACTGAGTAGCTGAGACTGAACACAAACCCAGAGCCTCCTGTCTCAGTCTCCCAAGTACTGGTATTACAAGCGTGTGCCACCACATCTGGCTGGATTTTTTTTTTTTTTTTTTTTTCGGTACTGAGATTGAACCCAGGGCCATTCTACCTCCCCAACCCTGTTTTTTATTCTTTATTTTGAAACAGCGACTCACTAAGTTGCAGAGAGCCTCACTAAGTAGCTGAGGCTGGCTGCGAACCTGCGATCCTCTGGTCTCAGCCTCCCAAGTACTGGGATTACAAGCATGCATCACCACACCCGGCTTATCTTTCTTGAAATAACTGTTTTTTATATTTCTAGGGCATATTTTAAATGTAAAAGGTATGCTTTATCTACATGTGTGGTTAAAAAACATGCTCTCTGCATATTAATTTCATATTATATGTGTAGTGATGGAGAACTAATAAGAACTTCTAATTAAATATGATTGAGAAATATGAACTATTTTAATGATATTTATTAAAATAAAAAACTTACTAGCCTATTCATACATAGAACCTGTATAACATATATCTTTAAATGTAGGTATGTACATAACCCTTGAATTATCACCTTAAACAAAAAGCTTTGAAATCCTATCATAAATGATCAAGAAAAAAATAGTTGCACAGTTGTTCCCTTCAACTGGTTAATTTGGGGAAGTTTCCAATATTTTAAAAGATTCAGCTTCACCTTAGATTTATGTATTGACTTAGATGAAAAGCATAATAGTTGATCAGAGGATTACAGAATTAACAAAAGAAATTGATATTATTTCAAGAATCGGCAACCTTTCAAATTCAGCAAGCCAGTGTTGTTTATTCACCCCCAAAGAAATGCCGGGAAATGAGAAGAATAATGTCTCGGCAGAGAAGCCCCTTGGGAGATCTGCAGGGACACGGTTGGATCCCTTGGCTAAAAGATGGTCAGATACAACTGGGGAAACATCCCCCACGCCTGGCTTCCTCTGCTCCTCAGAATGAAAGGAGGAGAAATGTGAGGGTGCTAGAATCGGCTTATTCCTTAGTTTGCTTTGGTTGGTCATGGATAGGATCCTGAAAAAATAATGGTACATACCCTGCTTGGCAAAAGTTCAAACGTCTGCTAACCCTATTCTAAATGAAATTTCTGAACTGACAAGTTGTCGAATAGTGAAGAACGATTTAATTTCTCTTTCATTCACATCATCCCTTCTCTTAAAAAGAATGGGACCAACTCCTATGACATCGATTCTTAACACAATGGTTCCTTAGAGGTTTTGCTTCGAAGTAAAACCATGCATTTTAATTGTAAGCTGATGTTTGATTGATGGCCGATGACTAATATCTCTCAAAGCATGACCCTTACTCCAAGATGAACTCAATTTCAAATTTTCTCCTAGTCACAACCACTAGCTTTGTAAAATGACTTCCTGTCAAGCGGCCTGTTTTATATCATTAATTTCGGCCAGTCGCCTCAGGCTATAGAACACTGGTCTTGTCAGTTTTAACACAGAGACGTGGAAATTGACTGACAACTAAAGCTCTTTAAAAATTGAAGGCGCTAAACATTTCATCTTGTTATTTTCAAGAGGAATAAAATTGAGAATTGTGATGAATTCCCATTCCTTCCACTCATGACTTTGAACTTTCCTTTCTCGAATCCCATTAAGTTCACACGAGAAGGACTGTCTCACAGCCCTCTGCTCTTATACCTCCCATATCCAATTGTTCAGAGAATGAATATTTTCAGTATCAGAGGATCCGGTCTGATGGATCATTTGACACTGAAATATAAAGGTAGGGAGGAAAAGCTTTTCAGACCAATTGGTATGGATCCCCACGACATCACCTAACCATTGGTTCAGGGTGTCCAGTTAAAAGGAACTTTCATAAAAACGGCACACTCGAGCTAAAATTCAACCTTCACTAGCTAAGTTCTTCCAATCCATTTTCAAGTGCACTTCAAACAATTGCTGCATTGAAAATCCATACGAAAATCTGATGTTAACAGGAGACACAAATCCAATGTTTAGATAAAATCTAAATAATGTGGGTTTCATAAAGAGTAAGGGTTGCAGCATACATCAGGAGAGATAGCTAAACGATAGAGTCTTGCAGAAAATGTACTATAGTTCTACTTTCTGTAATGCTGGTTTAGCTTTTCTTTTTTACAATAGGCCACACTACAGGCTTCAGTCTTATAGAATTTTCTCATCAATGACCACAGTAGCACTCTGGAATTCACCATCTTATCCCCAAGGGTATATTTTATTTTATTTTTATACTTTTATTGGTGCATTGTAATTATACATTATAGTGAGGTTCAAAATGATACAAAAATAGATGCACGCATCACTTGGTGTATTTCCTACATGTTAGTGAGATTGGTGGTGATACCTACATATGTGGACATAACATTATTTGAACTGATTCTTTCTTCAAGCCTCCTTTTCTCTTCCCTACCTCCCCTAATCCCCTTGCACTCTTCTGCTGGTTTCTCTCCTCATAAAGAAGACCATTTTAGAAATTTTTTAGAAATTTTGCAGAGTTCACATCGTTTACCATAAATTTCACAAAACGGAAAAATGAGTAAGCGTCTCCACACACTCAAGACATTTCTTTAAAGTGAAATGTGTGCTTGGGAAAACTAAGACATATAATGTACTGGTTTTCTACTGTATAGTTGCATTCCTTTGGATCTTGAAGTAGATCTTAAAAAGGAGGAATTCTAGCCAGGTATGGTGGCTCATACCTGTAACCCCAGTACTTGGGAGGCTGAGACAGGAGGATCACAAGTTCAAGGCCAGCATCAGCAACTTGGCAAGGCCCTCTGAAACTTAGTGAGACCCTGTTTTCAAAATAAAAAAGGCTGGAGGTGTAATTTGGAGGTAGAAGACCCTTGGGTTCAATCCCAAATAACCTCCCACCCCAACACACACACACACACACACACACACACACACACACACACCTAATGTGTGTGTGTGTGTGTGTGTGTGTGTATGTGTGTGTGTGTGTGTGTGTGCTCTATGCTCCACACATTAGATGAGGCTCATTGCTCTCTAAGGACTTCCCAGCCTCTGCCTGTTGCCCCCAGTGAAAGGAAACCTCCCATCTACTAGAACTTTGTGTAGCAAAGCTACACAAGGAACATTTTCTCTGATGATTCTCTTGAATGCTTCTACATCTTTTTTCCCCCTGAAAATTTTTGAGTGTGTATTGTGCAAACATTGACTACTAAAGACTACATCATTTTCTTCCTTATTAATCATTTTCTGGTGTCTTCCAATGTGCCAGATGCTGTTCATCAAACCTCTTAAACTTTTCCTGAATTGACTTCAGCTTTTTTAGGAAATAAATAAGCAAAAGTTAATGGAAGCCGGACATGGTGGTGCACTCCTGTAATCTTCATATTTGGGAGGCTGAAATAGGAAGATTCCAGGTTGGAGGACATCCTCAACAACATAGTAAGACTCTCAGCAACCTAGTGAGGCCCTGTTTCCAAACAAAAAATAAAAACAGCTGAGGGGTAGCTTAGAGGTAGAATGTCACTGGGTTCAATCCCCAATACCACCAAAAAAAAAAAAAAAAAAGTTAATGGAGGTGAAAACATAACAGGGCAAAGAAAATTTACACATCTGAGAATTCAAAATCTGTAAAAATTTTTATACTTCTATATTCCCAATGCAAAATGGCACCCCACCTTCTAGATAATGGAACAAGCTTCAATGCCATTCAAGAACCCATATATTACTCATCATTCATTAAGAAAAACTAAGGTCAATAAAAAAAGAGGCTAGTAATACTTTTACTAATAATTTTAAATGGCTTTATGAGCATATTAGATTATAACAAGTAGAACCCTTCATAAATTATCATAAAGCATAAATGAATTAATAATATATCTTACAACAGTGATTAGCACATACTTAATTCTCAAAAACTGTTAGCTATTATTATTCGTTAGGTCCATAAATGTTCAGTGTTGATGATTACCCAGCTGCCATGTGGAATCTTCAACAATTTTTTGTTTTATTTTTTACTTGAGGGTCTCTGTGAAATTACACATGACCGATAGGGAATGCTACGTGTAGTCCATGCCTGATTCAAGTCCACAGTCTAAAGCCGACTCTAGGTTTCAGTGCTCAACCTGTTAAAAAATATGTAATTACTTTAATTCCTTAAAACTATCAAATTCCACATTACAAAATGGAAGTGAATTAGTTGCCCAATCCCATTCTCTCGCTTAAAAGTTGAATACGTAACCAACTGTGGTGACGCATGCCTGTAAACCAGTACTTGGGAGGCTGAGACAGGAGGATCACAGGTTCAAGGCCAATCTCAACAACTTAGCAAGAAAACTTAGCTAGACTCTTTCAAAAATAAAAAATTATAGCAGCTCAATTCACAATAGCCAAACTATGGAAGCAGCCAAGATGTCCAACCACAGATGAATGGATTACAAAACTATGGGATATGTACACAATGGAATTTTACTCAGCCATAAAGAAGAATAAAATCATGTTCTTTGCAGGGAAATGGATGCAACTGGAAAACATTATGTTAAGTGAGATTAGTCAGTCACAAAG
>PVLC010000367.1:39678-58687 GCA_004027655.1 Graphiurus murinus | reverse complement strand
TAGCATATGTTCTCCCTAATATGTGGATGCTAGGGAGAAGATGGGGCATAGGAGGGTCTCCAGATGAAAAGGAGTGATCCTCGATAAACAACGCAGTTGATTTAATTGTAGTGGATGCAGGGGGCAGAAGGACGCCCTAAAACACAAGATGTTCTTACACAATCATATCAAGGTCACTCACCGAAGTGAACCTGAGGGGGAGGGAGGGGAAGGGGATTGGGGGGGGAATTTGGGAAGGGGTCAAATGAGAATTGTGTGCAAATATGTTGTTAACAACTCGTACTTAACAAAGATGTATGCTATATTGCACAAATTACTTCAATAAAAAAAAAACAAAATAAAGACTAAGACTAAAAAATAGGGCTTGGGATGTAGCTCGGAGGTAGAATGCCCCTGGGTTCAATCCCAGTAACCCCCCCCCCCCAAAAAAAAATCACTGCAGTTTTAGAACTAAAGCAAACCTTGAAATAGTTGAGGGAACTTTTTATTGGATATTTCAGTTTTCCATAGAGTTGACTCTTTTCCTAACATCTATAGTAAAACAACAGCAAAAGCTAGCATGTTGCAGAGTGGTGATGGCACAGCAGTCTGAGCCTCTGGCTGTGAGCTCTTTGAAAGTGGCTCTTTGAAAGTGGCAAAGGTACCTCTGCCTTCAGATAATCTACATACCATGTGAGGACTTGTGATTGATGGTCCAAGGGTTAAATCCAGGAACAATCATGTCTTATTTGACCCACACAATGTTTTAAGAATTGGAAAAGTCATATATGGATTGAAGTTTCTGTTTTTTCTTGATAAACTAGGTCTTCTGACACCAGGCTGGGTGTTCTGTTTTTCGTTTTTTTTTTTTTTTTTAAATTTCTGTATAACAAATCATTTCAAAACTTAGTGTTGTGAAACAGCAACCTTTTCATTATGCTCACAGATTCTCTGGATCAGGATTTTGGACAAGGCATAGTGGGAATAGTTGATTTCTCCTCCACAATGTCTGAGGCCTCACCTAGGGAGATTTAAGTTCTGGGAAAGAAAATTATTTGGAGGCTATTTTACTTACATATCATGTACCTTGGTTGGAATTGCTAGGCGCTCTTTGGGTATCCTTCACTCTCAGCGCAGATTCCAGGATTTACATGTGTATATTGCAGTATGGTGGCCTCAGGATAGTCATGGTTCCTACATGGTGCCTCAGTGATCCAATAGCAAGTGTTCTAGCAGAACAAGGCAAAGGACAGCTGGCCTTTTATGACCTAGCCTGAAAGGTCATACTGTGGCACTCTCTTATGACTATAAGAAGGTAGAGGCAATCACAAGCCCGCCAAGATACAAGGAGAAGAGTAATCAACTCTAACTCTTGCTGAGCTAAGTTCAAGGAATTTGCAACTGTATTTTAAAACCATGGATGGGAACAAATACTTTCCTATTTGCCATACTCTTCACCGCTCCTTATTACATGGTAGCCAGGCTTCTTTACCAGTTTCTATTATCTGACTGTCTCCAAGGAATTTGAATCAGGGAATCGCTGTTCTTTCTTGGTATTTAGAAATAAACCCAAATAAGAATTTAGAGTTTATCTTTTATCACTGTTGATAATGATAAATCAGAGTGTCCTTTGAGAAAAAGAATAGGAGGCAACAAGGACTCCTAGTTTCTTGGGGGAGATAATTTACTGGAGGTATGAGTCATGCTTGTTTTGGTCATGTTCTGTATTTGCACTTGCAGAAATGTTAGTCATAAACATTTGCTAGTGAATATATTAATATATTCATTAGTCATGTATTCATTTCTTATTCTGGGGTAGGTACATTTTGTCCTGTATTTCCTTATTCTAGGATATGTGTGCTTGGCTATTTGCTTGATTATTATTTTAAAAGTATTCTGTGGATGTCATTGCTATCATTGTAAATGATGCAATATTACTTAGTGGTGCTATAGTGGGGATGATAGACATAAAGCAACTCCAGTTTAAATAAAATTCAGGGAGAAGTATCTAAAATTAACATCATAATCTTCCTCTGCAGTTTCACCAAACCCTCTTCCTCCAGAGGTATTGTCAGAGTTGCCTCAGATGGGACACTGGGTGTTATACCAGATGCTTGCCCAACATTCTAGACTGTCAAAAAATTTGAGCAACTTATTCTCCTAAATACTCCTTTTATATTCTCCTATCTTGTCCACATAATTTCTCACTTGAGACTTGTAGGAAGCCCTGTAACTTTATGTTCCAATTATTTTATTTTTTCAGTACCGAGGATTGAACTCAGGGGCATTCTATCTCCGAGCTATACCCCTAGTCCTATTTTTTTTTTTTATTCTTTATTTTGAAACCGGGTCTCACTAAGTTGCAGAGTGCCTCACTAGGTAGCTGAGGCTGGCCGCGAACCCGAATCCTCCGGTCTCAGCCTCCCGAGTGCTGGGATTACAAACATGCGCCACCACGCCCGACTGTTCCAATTATTTTAAATACCTCCCTGTTTCCAGCTATTCTCTATTTTAAGATGATCTTCCTAAAACCTCTATTATATCATACATATTACTTCTGTGCTAACAAGCCAGAAGTGGCACCTCTATGGCCATGGATACAACTTAATCTGCTTTTGTACATGACACAGGAAGAACTGTAAGACTTGGACCCAGCTTAGCTCTCAGAACTCACACCCAAGTTGCTCCATTCCTTGTCACACAGTTGCACCTCAAGTTGCTCTGTCACCACTGGCCTCCTGCTTCCAAGTACTTGCCAGTTATACCTGGCCAAATTCTACGCTGAAAGCCTTTTCTGGTGTTCTAGCTTTCCAATTCTGCACCAAATACTTAATCTTTGCGTTTATGCCACATCTCATAGCATTTATCCCAGTGCGATAGTTTGTTTGCTGTCTGTCTTTCCAATTCAAACTTAGATTTCTTGAGCAGAAACCATATTTTGTCTCTGTGTACTATTATTTGGCATAATAGGGCTCTTGGTAGATATTTATGGAATGGTTGACTGATGGAAGCCCACCAGTGATTTTGTTCTGAAACTACTGTTGTTGAGCTGCAGTATCCAGAGAGTACATCTGGTGGGAGAGAGGACCCTTTGGGTTTGGGTTTGACACAGGGAGTATATCACTCTTGTGCTCTCCATACTAAAAGAGAACACAAGTATATATTTGGGAGGATAACTATGAAATATATTTATCTAAAATCCATGTACTTAATTACATATATATATATATATATATACATATATATATATATATCTGAAAATGGAAAGTCTTGAATATAATACTCATTGGTAAATGTCAAGATGTACCTTCCTTTGTGTGTCCCTATTCTTACTACATGTTTTTTATTTGCCTCAGTGAGCAGTCAGTATTTCCAGAGAAATTCTATCAAAAGCAGTCTGGAATAGTGAGAGGACATGAGCTTTGGAGCCAGGCACACTAAGTACAAGCTCTGGCTGTAGTTACTTTCTTATCTTCATGCCAATGAGAACAACTTACTTGACTTCTTAAAGCCTCACTGTGCTTATTATATGGAGGCAGAAGTTCAAGGTGGTGGTTGATAAATGTTAGATTTTCTTTTGCTCCATAGAGAAAATAATAGTGCATCTGATTTTATATTTGTTTGACAATTGGATAGCTTTCTCTTTCACCTTTTAGCTGCTTATTTTGTCATTTTAATCTTAGCCACTAGGAAGCTAATAAAGCCACAGGCAAGCTAATTACCATTAACTGTGTAACATCACAGGATTAAGGAAATGAGAGGTGAAGGACTCTCAACTGACTTGGAAGGGCTCTATGCGTTTATGTCAGCTCTGACAGCCTTCAAACAAATCATCCTGGGCATTATTATTTCTCAAAGAAGAGAAATAAGCACTTAGCTATGCTTTGAGTGTATCCAGAATTTCACAATTTCAGGTTCACTTAGTCCTGGAACACAGTTGCCTGCTTATCAGGTGTTAGGCCAGTATTTCACATTTACCTATATTATTTCAAACCTCATAGAAACTGGCTCAGAATGGCTTGGGTGATAGGGTGGTATTGTAGCAATTGAAATCCACAATCTTCTTTTATGAATTTAGATTTGTCTGTAATTTGGGAGCAGGTTTTTCATGTAGGAAGAGTTGAAGCTAAAATTACCTGTGTTTCAAACAAAAGAGTTCTTCTAGGAACTGCCTTTTTCTTTTTTTTTTTCTAGGAGGTTGGAGGAAGAGGGGAGATAGATGACTTTGCTTGAATCTCCAGACTCTAGGATCTAGGCCAAACAAGGATTGAACTGCCTCTTAAAATTTTTATTATTCTGCACTCTAGGAACCCCTTAAAAAGAGACTAATGCACTTTTAATGACTGGATATTAAAGAATATTTATTTCAAGTATAAAAATTTGCTGTTAAAGTGATTTTACTTTCTCTCTTGCCTCGATCCAGGCATAGAAGGAGCAAGGCTGAATAGCTGAAAATAGAACAACCCCAAATAGTGTCTTATAAATGGGACTTGATCACAGATGGCTCTTATTTGGTAGGGGGACTTTTAGCAGTGAATTGATATTTTAGGGGAGAGGACAGGTAGTCAGCAGCAAGATATAGAAGATGGGTAGAGGGCCAAAACATGGCACTAGGCATGTTCAATAAGGTTTGACAGGCATTGAGGACAGGCGATCCTGAGCACTTCACTGAGACAAGTCTACATGGGTAATTGCAGGCTTCTGAGGGAAATGTTGCCATCAGTACATGTAATAGGTAATGAAGAGTAAGGCTCTGGGCTCAGAGTTTGAATCTTGACATTTCCACTTGCTGCCTGCATGACTTTAGATGTGCTATGTAAACTCTTTTCTCACTGGTAAGAACAGAACAGTAATCATTCATATCTGATAGGGTTGCTGTGTTGAGAGTCAATGTAGAAAAACAATCATTTAGAATGATACTTATGCATAGTAAGTATTGCATAAATGTCTAAGTTGAATTATCAGGAATTTTCCACTAACTGTCATGCAACTTGAAAACTGTAGGTGAGGATCAATATATGTGAAAGATCTTACCAGGGTACTAATTACATAGTGAATGAATTTTGTGACTTGTTTAGGTATGATTCATTTTGAGTTAATTTTTGTGAAGCATATGTTGTTGTCTATGATAAGTTTTTTGGGGGGGAGCATTATCAATTATTTCAGCAGCATCTGTTGAAAGGACTCTTCTTACTATTGAATTGACTTTACTTCTTTGTTACAGATCAAGTGATTTTATTTGTGTGGATCTATTTCTGAGCTCTCTATTATGTTTCATTGCTGTGTGTATCTATTCTTTTGCTAATTCTGTAAGTCTTGATTATTATAGCTTTGGAATAATTATAGAAATTGGGTTGTATAAAGTCCTCAAAATTTGTTCATCTTCAGTTTTGTGTTGGCTATTCTGAGTCTTTTGTTTTCCTGCCCAAACTTTAGAATCAATTTATTGATGTCCATAAAATGGTTTGCTGGGGTTATATTGAACCTATAGATCAAGTTGGGAAGAGTTGATATCTTACCAATATTGAGTCTTCCAAACCACAAACAGAATACTTCTTCCTTTCAATCTTCTTTTATTTCTTTTATCAGAGTTTTGTAATTATTCACATACAGACTTGCTTTATTAGGTTACACTTACTTCAAATCTTTTTTCTGGGTGCTCTCATAAATAGCATTGCTTTTAAAAACCAAATTCCAATCATTCATTGCTAGCATATAGGAAAGAAGTCGACTTTCATATATTAACTTTGTATTCTCTGTCCTTGCTATAATCACTTACTAGTTCCAGTTTCATAAAGATTTCCTGTTTTCAATACTTTGGAATTTTCTACATAGACAATTATGTCATCTGCCAGCAAAGGCAGTGTTATTTCTTTTTTTGAATTTTTAGTCCTTATTTCCATGTGAGTTTTTTTAGTAGACATTCTTTGTTAATTTAAGAAAGTCTCCTTTTAATCCTAGTTTGCTTTATTCAAGATGGGGTGTTGAATTTTGTTTAAATGATTTTCTTTATTAATTAATAGTATATAATTTTGCTTTAGAATGTATTCTCTTTGAATTTGTTCACTTTTTTAAAAAGTCATAATCTTGTGTTTGAAAGTTATTCAGTCTTGTGAAGGTAGTTGTGCTTTGTATTTTATATTACTGTATGCCAGGAGTTAGTAAACTATGGTGTATAATGGCCATGTCTAGCATGTTGCCTTTTATATGACTTGCAGGCAGAAAATCATTTTTATATTTTAAAATGTTTGAAAAAGATCTAAAAAATTTTGTGACATGAAAATTATGACCTTCAAATTTCAGTGTCCATAAATAATGTCTAATTGGAGCATAGCCATGTTCATTCATTTATATAGCCAAATGTGCTACAATGACAGAGTTGAGTTGTTCCAACAGAGACCCTAGGCTCTCAAAGCCCAAAAGATTTATACCATCTGGCATTTTACAGGAAAAAATTGCTGACCCTTGTTGTATAGTATTTCACTGCATGTACATTACATAAAATATATATTCATTCTATCACTGATGGACAAGTTTTGGTAGCTAACAGCAGTTGTGAGAAAAGCTGTTACTAACTTTTCTACTTGTATACACTTGGCACATCTCAGCACGCATGCCTTGGAGTGGTGTGGCTGAGCCACAGCACTGTCTTTAACTTGACTAGATGAGGCCACATGTTCCAGAGTAGCTACAGATTCCATTACATTCTTACTAGAGTGTATGAAACTCCTCATTGTTCCATGTGCTCACCAGCAATTGCTATCGTACACTTAAAAATTTTTGCCAGTATAGTAGATATAATCTTGTATTTAATTTAGGTTTTGATTTGTTCCTTCCTAGATGCCAATAAAGCCTATTATATTTTTGAATATTTTTCTTCATTTTTTCTCTTCTTCCAAAACACCAGTTATATCCCTGTGTTTTCTTCCCCACCCCCACCACTTAGTGTCTTAATCCTGTCAATCTTGCTTTTGATTTTAGTTTAGTTATAGCCAGTCTACCTATTTCTTCCTCCATGTATTTTTCATTTGTTACTTTTTCTTTATTTCCTTTTTAATTTGTGTCTGAACCCTGCCAGATTATATTTATTATTGAAACTTATGTCTCCTTTTATGAAATCGTCTATCTAAAATCTCTTTGTAGTTGTGAAGCACTATTTGCCTGAAATTTCCCATTTTATTGTTTTTATTTTTGCTATGTTCTTCATCTTTTGCTTATGGAGACAGGGTAATGTGAATGGGGAAAATCTATAAAAGTTTTAGTTGTGGCTTTTGCTTCAAAAGGCCTCTCACCTTATTTTCTTTGCCTTGGGGGTTTATCCTTCCTTTATATCATCTGCTAAAGGCAGATGATATAGCCATTAGCTATATCTTCTATGACAGTTAGGCTTGGTGCCTTTTATATCCTCTCTGTATAGACCACCACCCACTCCCTGTTCTCATGACCCCTGCCATAAGACACACACTCCTTGATCTGGTTGCTACAATAATTAGATTGCCCCCCAGCCCCCGGAGACCTAGTCTGACTTGCGTTTTTAGGGAAGCGTGTTTTCCCTAATGTATGAGGAGGTCTAAGCAGTCATGTCCCCTCCATTGTCGGGTGCACTTCACAATTTGCATTGTAGAGTTGTCACTGTGTGACTATCCTCCATCTTTAATGTTTTTATTCATTTTGATTGATTTTGAAGGAAGAGAATTCCTTTTCTTAGCTATTTTTTTAAGGTACTGGGTTTGGCATTCTATCTCCTAGCTATATCCCCAGCCCTATTTTTTTTTTTAGTACTGGGGATTGAACCCAGGGGCATTCTACCTCTGAGCTACATACCCAGCCCTATTTTTTAGTCTTTATTTTAAAACAGGGTCTCACTAAGTTGTGGAGTGCCTCACTAGGTAGCTGAGGCTGACTGTGAACCCGGATCCTCTGGTCTCAGCCTTCCAAGTACTGGGATTACAAGCATGTGCCACCACACCTGGCTTCTTAGCTATTTTTAAATGGAAGTTTTGACATAGTTTTTTGGTGCTTTCAAATAAACAAATATTGTTAGAAAGTAAAAAGAGTAGATAATTGATTAATTTCACATTTTTTCCCTACATGTGTTGTCATGTAAAGAGAGTCAGCATTGGTAAGATGCTTTCTTTCCACAAGCATACATGTCTGGAATGGAGAAGGAATTTGTTTTATTTTTCCAAATGGCGTAAGAACTAGAATTTCAAAATAATGATGCTATCTCTAAAAGCTCAATGTAATATATTTTCATTATCCAAGGATCAAAGCAGGCAATGTACAGTTATTATATTAATTGCACATGAACATCATGGCAAACATCTGAATGTACATCACTGAATGTGATTTGCCATCTTTTTTGTTAGTCATAATTATGTATTTCTTAATTAGGTTTCCCTGATTATTGGTTTCTTAAAACATGTGTATATTTTAAGAACCATAGGGAAGTCAATTATAGAAAAGCACCATTAAATTTGTTTTATAGACTCAAAGTTGTTCCTGCTGAGGCTTGGGGACATATGGTATCTTGTCTGAGATAACATCTTGTATGAAAAATCTTGCTGAGGCACCAAAACAAAAACAGCAAAAAATAAGTATAAACTATAACAACATATAATCTTCCTCAGTCAAAATGCTCTTAATTACTTGAATTAATTTAAGCAAAGATGTAATTTAATATATAAATTATAAAGTATAGAAATAAAATTAACATATAAATTATAATATGATTATTGGATAATATTAGTATGTATATGATTTAATATAATATCTACATTGTGACTTCAGATACAGTATTAAATGCCCTTTCTTTATTTGTAAGAAAGCATTTAAACCAAATCTGAAAATGGAAACTAACCTAGAATATTTTAGAGTAGAACCATATGTGTAAAAGAAAGAATAAATTATATAGTTCCCTATATTTTTAAATAAAAATAACATTCAAATTATTATAATAGAAAATGAAAGCACTACTTTCTTCCCACCCAGAGATAACCATTGTTAGCTCCCTGTTGAATATTTTTATATACATTTATATACATATACATATATATTTTTAAAAGCAAATTAAGTTCATACTCTACATGCTATATTATAACCTTTTTCAGTTAATAATCACCAGCTTTATTATCTTACCATTATGTCAATAAATTTGTGTTTTAACATCTGGTCCATGTTCCAAACTTAACAGCTGTCTTCAAAATATTCTTTAGCACTTGTTTTTTCAGTCAGCATTCTACCCAAGACCATTTTTTTGCATCTAGTTATGTTCCTTCAGTTTCTTTCTTCTAGTACAGTCCCCACCTTTTTTACTATAATACTTATTTGCTAAAGAGATTAAACAACTTGTTACATTCTCATAGAATTTTAATATTACTTTTTGAAATAATACTTCTTGAATCATTAAAAATTTAGTTCTTATCAGATTTATAGGGTCAGAGGCAACAGCAAAGTGAAGCTAGACAAGAATGTATTAGTAAAATGAAAATATCCTTTTATGTACCCATCAGGGTAGGCTGGTCATTCATTACTTACATGTTTAGTCTATGAGATGTCTTCCAAACTATGAAGCTCTGAGTTTTCCAAGTTCTCCCTTCATTTTATGTTAGCAAAGATGACTATGAGCATCAATATGCTAAAGAGATTGATAGTAATACAGAGGTGCCTTTGTTGAGCTTTGTTTACCACATTTATTTCTGCATTGACGTGACTTTATGTGTATGTACATGTGTCCATGAAATTGTGTGCATGGTGGGGAAGATGCAAAGATGAATAATACAGTATAATGTCAGGAATCCCTACAAGATAATTATGGAGACAGGCTCTAACAAAACTTTGAGGAACTAAATTCTAAGTTAGAGGACAGTCTTGTAACAGTAAAGAAGATGGCATTAGGTCTTTCTTGCATTTTAAAATCAGCTGTCCTGAGTTATTATTTATATCCAATTATACACATGCATTTTTAAGTCTTTAGTATTTTTGAACCACTCTCTGCTGCATCCTGCTGCAATAACACACTGCTTATAATTATCTTACATAAATCCTATCTTTCCTTGCACTTCCAATGATTCGATGTATTTTATGCTTTTTGTTTATTTCCTCTGTCTGGAATGTCCTCTACCCCACTCACATTGCAAGGTTAACTGTTCATTCTTCAGTTCTCGCCTGGCTGTTTATCCACCTCTGTGTATGACACTTCTCAACTAAAGAGAGTGACCACATAATATTCCTTTACTTCTCTTGAACAACATCTTAACTTTTCCTTGAGCAAACATTTTCCTTTCCCTATTTGTATTTCATCCATTTTTAAAATGTCCAATGATCAGTGTACATCAGGGTCAGTGCTAGATTCTGGGATAGATAAGATTCAGACATTGTTCTTGCTTTCATGGGACTAAAATATAGTTGAGGTGACAGAATCCAAAATAGACACACAACACTGTGATAAATGTAATAGAGATAAGTGAAGAGTTAGGTGTGATGGGCCATATGGGAAAGAGGGAAAACTACTAGGTTACAACTGAGATCAATTCAAATGGGATTTTCTAAGTAGAGAAGATGAGGAAGGTCATGGGGTAGAGGGAATTTGTATAAATGGGAATAACATGGTGATCAGAAGTCAAGACCTATTCAAGGAACTCAGACAAATTAGTGTTCCTGGAAGATCTTTCACACATGAATATATTTGTTGGTATTGGTAGAAATATTCCCACCTTTAATCCCATCCCTTTTGATTCTGTTTCTACCTAATCTAAGACTCTTTTACTCCACCACTATATTCTTCTCTTAAAGGGCTGTTAAGTCAGGCATCCTCCATGTGTCACACATAGGGATCTTTTTAAATCAAGTCAAATTTGTATAAGGACAAAATACTAAGCATCATCAAAAAGTAAGATATGATTATTTATAGCAATTCAGCAAGCTATCATGCATTTGAAGACAGCTTACCCGTATAATAATTATTCTGAAGAAAGACAAACATACTTTGAAGAATAAACTAGGGCAGAAAACCACACAAAGGGAGTGGTTGCTTGTTTTCTCGAAACTTTATCACTTAATATTCCTTTCATTGCAGACAGCTTAGCAGGTCAGACATTTCTGAGAAGGCAACTCGTACTTCATTATTTTTTTTCTCAGAAGCTAAATGGCATTTCGGAAAATCGCACATCAGAAATGTCAGTGTGCTTAATAATAAGGGAAACCACAAATGGATTGTTGAAAAGATCAGTATGGCTGACTACCTAACAAAATAGCAATAAAGTTCATCTTCATTATGCCTTTTCTTTTGTTTTCTCATTACAAAAAATATGATGAATTTCTAATAAGCCTGAGGGAAAAAATATGTAAGTGGTCAAGGATTTAGGTTCTCCCAGTTGGCTCTTAAATGATTTCTACAGAGCCACCAAAGCCTCCAACTGCCCCTTAGCCACACCACGTTTGGCCCATTATGTCAGATTATATCCATTCTCTTTGGAAAAAAATTATAAAAACATCCAATTTTCAGTTCTAAGTCTCTTTATGTTTTCTGTAGTTCTTTGCTTTACTGACTTCATTTCCTGGTATACCAATAACAAACACTAGGTTATGAATAAGAGATGAGCTACACAGATGTCTGAGATGGGTTTGCAGAGAATAGAATCATTCTGTGTGCAAGGTTTCTATTGGCATTTTAAACGATCAGTTGCTAAGTCATTTTGGTCCCATCATGAATTTGTGTACCACATACACACTTACTGTGCAGTGGATGATTTAACCAGTGCCCACTGAGTCTACTTACTAGCTTAACTGATGCTCTGTTTTCTCTGTAAAACACGCTGATCAATGTCTGCACTATTATACTTGCAGCCAGAAGGATGCTCTTGTGATCTTGTAACTGTGACCCACCAGTTGAGTTCCCAAACCTGTTTATGTTGCTTGTACTTATTAATGTCATTTTGTAATTTAATGAAATAGTACTAGTCAGTGAACTATAAATTGTAAAATGAGTAATTTTTCCATGAATAAATAAATCAAATGCTATAGAAATTTTCAATAAAGATAAGCTGTTTAATGAAGATTGCTGTCAAATTAGAGATGGGTGAGAAAATATAAAATATTTAGAAAAATAGTCATAAAAATCTAGAATAAATTTGCTAAGATATAAAGTTCTCACTTCACTTTTAAATTCTTAAGCAATCACAATTTTTCACTACAATTTAATGAATAAAGTGAAACTAGAAAATCTAGGTTATATGTTTTGTATTTGTTTTGTGAACATTGTAGTATAGTCTCAGAGAAGAGTCTTTGCTTACATTGTCTTAATGGTTAGTGACTTAAAATTTAAGAAACTAAATTTGTATATATTTAAGGTATACATAAAAATGCATTCACAACATTGAAAATTAATGGAATAGCCAAGGCATGGTGGTGCACACCTGCAATCCTAGTACTTAGGAGAGTGAGACAGGAGGATCACATTTTTGAGGACAGATTCAGCAACCTAGCAAGACCCTGCTTCAAAATAAAAATAAAATAGAGCTGGGGTATAGCTCAGGGATAGAATGCTTCAAAAAATTAATGTAATATCCCCTATTATTTAGTATCTTAGGCAAAAGACTTGAAAAGGCTTTAAAATATAAGCACTTCTTGTTTTCATGTTCAGCCATGCAAAAAGGAGTATTCCTTATGAGAAGTACTGGGCTGGAAAACTTCTCTTTTATAGAAGAATGAATTTCTGGACCTAGTCAGGGAAGGAGATATGCAGGTCCTCCAGCTATTAGGAAACCTATCATGGGCAATTGAAACATGGAGAGTTAATGTCTTTGTAAATCTGTTTTCCCAGTACATTATGTCCATGGGCATATCAGCCATATTTTCCTACCCATTGATAACAAATGTATCCTGAGTCTCCAATATGAGATGTGACTGAGAAGTAAAGAGACAGATTTAACCAATATACCAGAATTTAGACATTTGAATGAACTTCTCGCCATACACATACCCGGAATGGCTACAGTGGGGATTTGAGAAAGATGTGAAGGTACTGGTCTTTCTCACTAAATAATCCTCTAGAATCTACTACAGCTGTCTCCTGGCACCTGAGGATGCTGTCTGGCTTTCCTTCATTTCTTCTCTCCTTCCCTCTTTACTCTCCTTTCCTTTCTTCACTTAATATTTTTATTATATTTCATATTCTTAAATTCAATGGTTTTTAGTATATATTGTCAGAGTTGTATAGCCATCACCACAAACAACTTTAGAACTTCTTACCTCCCTAAAATACATTTGCATTTAACCTCATACCCATTAGCAGTCACTCTCCAACTTCTGCCACAACCTCAAAGAAGCCACTAATCTACATCTGGTCTGTATACATTTTTTATTATAGACATTTCATATAAACGGAATCATACAATGTAAGGTCTATTGTGACTGTCTTTTTTCACTGTGTTTTCAAAGTTTACCCATCTTTTAGTATGTTATTAATACTTTATTCCTTTTTATTAGATAATACATTGTTGTATAAGTACATCACATTTTTAAAATTCATTTGTCACTTGATGGACATTTAGGTTGCTTTAACTTCTAGC
Organism: Graphiurus murinus; assembly: GCA_004027655.1. Lineage (NCBI taxonomy): Eukaryota > Metazoa > Chordata > Mammalia > Rodentia > Gliridae > Graphiurus > Graphiurus murinus. The sequence goes on along the minus strand of PVLC010000367.1, from coordinate 45,137 downwards.
TATTATGAATAGTGCTACTATAAATATTTTTATTCAAAGGTTTTCATATTTTTAAAGCAAATGCCTCAATGGCTGTACGATTTTACATTTCTACCAGAAATACATGAGAGTTCACACTTTCTCTAAATCCTTGTGTATACTTATTATTGTCTTCCTTTTTTTTATAACATTAGTGGGTATGAAGTGGTTTTGATTTGTATTTCCTTGATGACATGATGTTGAGCAACCTTTCATGTGCTATTGAATATTATGTCTTCTTTAGAGAAATACCTATTCAAGTCTTTTGCTCGTATGTTTTTTATTGGGTGCATTGTAATTTTACATCATATTGTGGTACAGAGTGTTAGAAAACTACATGTGTACAAGTCTTGTTGCCCTTCCCACTGAGCAACCCCCCTACCCCGTTCATCCTCACCACATAAGTCTTTGATATTGGAACTGGCAATTTTTTAAGTGTTTATGGCATTATTTCTACTATGCATGCATTCTTTATGACTTTGTCCCCCCATCCTTCCCTAATCGCCCTCATCATTCCCTTGGAGTCTCTGCTAACCTATTTGATGTTGCCCTTATTTCTGAATATCTCTCTAGCTTCCACATATAAGACAGTACATATATCTACTCATTCTTTGAGACTGGGTGTACTCACTTAGTGTAATATTCTAGAGTTCCATCCATTTTTCTGCAAATTATATAATTTTGTTCTTCTTTATGGCTGAGTAAAATTTCATTGTGTGTGTATACACCAGAGTTTTGTGATCCATTCATCTGTGGATGGTTATCTATGCTGATTCCAGAGTTTGGATATTAACTGTGCTGCTATGAACATGGATATGTGGATCTGATTATAATAATTTTATTTCCTTTAGGAAGATGCACAGGAGTGCGATTGCTGAATCGTATGGTAGTTCCATCTTCTGAGAAATCTCCATACTGATTCCCAGAGTGTCTGTGCTAGTTTGCAGTACCACCAACAGTGTAATAGGGTTTATATTTCCCCACATCCTCGCCAGCATTTATTATTGTGTTCTTAATGATTGACATCCTAACTGGAGTGAGATGAAATCTCTGTAGTTTTGATTTGCATTTCCCTGATTGCTAAAGATGATGAGCATTTTTTCATATTTTTTTGGCCATTTGTATTTTTTCTTTTGAAAAATGTCTATTAAGTTTGGTTGCCCATTTTTAATTGGGTTCTTTTAGTGTTAAGCTTTTTGAGTATTTTTTTTTCTATTGTTGTAAATGTTACTTATATATTCTAGGTGTATGTCTCATCAGATACATGACTTACATATATTTTTTATTCTATAGTCTGTCTTTTCACTTTATTGATAGTGTTCTTTAAAGCTCAAAATTTTTTAATGTTGATGAAGTCCAATTTACCTATTTTTCTTTTATTGCTTATGCTGTTATTAACATATCCAAGAAACCATTGTAAAACCCACATTCATAAATATGTGCCTATATTTTCTTCTAAGAGTTTAATAGTTTTAGCTTTTACCTTTAGATCTCTGGCCCATTTGTGTTTATTTTTGTATATGATGTAAGGGAGGAGATCTAAATTAATTTTTTTTTCATGATGCATCTATCCAGTTGTCTCAGTACCATTCATTATAAACACTATTATTTATTGAGTGAACTTGAGATTCTTGTTAAAAACCATTGACTATAAATGTAAGGGTGTATTTTTCATTCTCAGTTCCATTCCATTGACCTGTATGTCCATCCTCATGCTAGTATGAGACTCTCTTGTTTACTGTAGCTATGTAGTAAGTTTGGAACTGGGAAATATGAGTCCTCCAAAAATTTCCCCATTTTCCCATGGTTATTTGGGTTATTCTGAGTCTCTTAGATTTCCATGTACATTTTGGTATCATGTAATCAACTTCTGCATAAAAGAAATTAAGATTTTGATTGGCATTGCATTGATCTAAGGATGAATTCAGGGAACATTGTGAGTTTTACAATATTGAGTCTTGTGATTTTTTTAACATGTAAATCTTTCTACTTATTTAATTCTAGAGTCATAAAACCATATTCCTTTAGGGTCATATATTTACTTTCTAAGAAGTAGGAGGGTCTTTCATCTATGCATCCTAGGGGCAATCTCCAGACTTCAAGACGCCAATGTAGCCATAGCAGAAGAGTCAGTATAATTGCTCATATATGCAGATAGCAACTGCCAGGGGGGGAAAGGGCCCAGCTGGGCTCCCACAACTCCCCCATTTTTATTTTAAAATGCACAAAGGACTGGGCCTGTCTTAGGTCATTTCCTACCAGGTGCTTAATCTTACCCGTCATGGGGTCTCGATGAGTCATTCAATGAGCCCTGTCTTAGGTTGATTTGCCCTGAGAAAATCGAACCCGTCATTGACTACCAGGCCCTGTGCGAGGCAGTGCTTGCATTTTTATTCCATGTAAATCTGCTCATATACTAACATAGGCATTGATCACAAGGCGTACAACAAGTGGTAAAATGCGTACAGGAAAGCTTCTGATTTTTTAAGATTGATTTTGTATCCAGACACTTTGCTGAATTTGTTGATCAGTTCTATAAGTTTTTTGGCTGACTTTGTTGGGTCTTCTAGGTATAATATCATGTCATCTGCAAAGTGGGATAGTTTTAGTTTTTCTTTCTCTATTTTTACCCCTTTGATTTCCTTCTCTTGCCTTATTGCTCTGGCTAGAGTCTCAAGTACTATGTTGAACAGAAGAAGTGATAGTGGACACCCTTGTGTTGTTCTTGTTTTTAGTGGGAACTCTTGCAGTTTTTCTCCATTTAATATGATATTGGCTGTAGGCCTATTGTATATTGCCTCTATGATGTTGAGGTATGTTCCTTCTATTCCGATTCTCTACAGTGCTTTTAGCATGAATGAGTGTTGGATCTTGTCAAATGCTTTTTCAGCATCAATTGAGATGATCATGTGATTTTTGTCTTTGAGTTTGTTTATGTGGTGAATTACATGGATTGTTTTTCGTGTATTGAACCAGCCTTGCATCCCTGGGATGAACCTGACTTGGTCATGGTGGATAATTTTCTTGATGTGGTTTTGAATGCTCATTGCTAGTATTTTGTTTAGCAGTTTTGCATCTAGGTTCATCAGTGATATAGGCCTATAGTTTTCTTTTCTTGAGCTGTCTTTATTTGGCTTTGGTATTAATGTGATATTGGCTTCATAGAAAGTGTTTGGGAGGGTCCTGTTTCTTTCTATTTCACGGAATAGTTTGAGGAGTATTGGGATTAGTTCTTCCATAAATGTTTTATAAAATTCACTTGGAAAACCATCTGGCTGGCCCTGGGCTTTTGTTTGATGGAAAACTTTTTATTGCTATTTATATTTCTTTGATTTTTGTTGGTTGATTTAAGTTTTCTATATCTTCTTGACCTAATTTAGGAGGGTTGTATGTATCTAAAAAATTGTCAATTTCTTCCAGATTTTCCATTTTGTTGGCGTATAATTTTTCAAAATAGTTTCTGATAATCCTCTGTATTTCTGCACTGTTGGTGGTAATATCGCCTTTTTCATCTCTTATTTTGGTAATTTTGGCTGATTCTCTCTTTCTTTTGGTTAGGTTGGCCAATGGTTTATCTATCTTGTTTATTTTTTTCTAGAAACCAGTTTTTGGTTTTGTTGATTTTCTGTATTGTTTTTTTATTCTCTATTTCATTAATTTCTGTTCTGATTTTCATAATTTCCTGTCTTCCACTGGCTTTGGGGTTGGACTGTTCTTGTTTTTCAAGGGCTTTGAGCTGTGTCATTAGTTTATTTATTTGGTGAGTTTCCATTCTTTTTATGTGGGCAGTAAGTGCTATAAATTTTCCTCTTAGTACTGCCTTTAAGGTGTCCCAGAGGTTTTGATATGTTGTGTCCCTGTTTTCATTGGTTTCTAGGAATTTGTTAATTTCTCCCCCTTACTTCTTCTATGACCCATTCCTCGTTCAGCAATGTAGTGTTCAGTCTCCATGTATTTGCATGGTTACTCTGGGTCTTCTTAGAGTTGATTTCTAGTTTCACTCCATTATGGTCTGAAAAGATGCAGGGAATTATGTTACATTTTTGGAATTTGTCAGTGTTCTCTTTGTGGCCCAGAATGTGGTCTCTTTTGGAGAGAGTTCCATGCGCTACTGAGAAAAATGTGAATTCAGCTGTAGTTGGGTGAAATATTCTGTATGCTTACCAGGTCCATTTGGTTTATGGTATTATTTAGGTCTGAAGCATCTTTACTGACCTTTTTTTTTTGAAGATCGGTCTAGTGATGTGAGAAGGGTATTGAAGTCTCCTAATATTAGTGTATTAGAACCTATGTGTGATTTTATATCATGTAGAGTTTGTTTTATGAAATTGGCTGCACCTATGTTTGGGGCATTGATGTTGATAATTGTTATTTCCTCTTGCTGTATTGTTCCTTTTACTAGTAAAAAGTGACCTTCTTTGTCTCTCTTGATGAGCTTAGGCTTGAAATCTAATTTATCCGATATCATAGTTGCTACTCCTGCTTGTCTTTGAGTTCCATTGGCATGAATCACCTTACTCCAGCCCTTCAACTTTAGTTTGTGGGAATCTTTGTATGTAAGGTACGTTTCTTGCAGGCAGCATATAGATGGATTCTGGGTTTTGATCCATTTTGCCATCTTGTGACTTTTTATTGGGGAGTTGAGACCATTTATATTCAGTGTGAGTATTGAGAGATGATTTTTAATTCCTAACATTTTGGGTTTTGACTTCTGTTTGCTGTAGTGTTTGTCCTTCTTTGCTTAGTTGTTCGCTTCCTGGAAATTATTGTTTCTCTGGTTCTGACGTGTACTTGTTAGTTCTTCTTTGTAGTTAATCTCTTTGAGTATTTTCTCTAGTGCTGGTTTGGAAGACATGAATGCTTTCAGTTTTTGTTTGTCATGGAAGGCTTTTATATCTCCATCAATTTTGAGAGAGAGTTTTGCTGGGTAGGAGAATCTTGGCTGCAAGTTATTTTCTTTCAAAGTTTGGAATATGTTACTCCAGCCCCTCCTGGCTTTCATGACTTGGTTTGGGAGGTCTGGAGTGATTCTAATTGGTTTGCCTCTAAATGTCACTTGGCCTTTAACTTTTGTTGTCTTTAGAATTCTTTCCTTAGCTTCTACATTAATAATCTTGATTATTATGTGGCATGGAGAACCTCTTCTTTGGTCTTGTCTGAAGGAGGTTGTATATGTTTCCTGCACTGTGTGTCAATTTCTCTTTCTATGTTTGGAAAATTCTCTAATAGTACTTCTTTGAAAAGGTTGTTTATTCCATTAGTTTCAACTTCTAATCCCTCTTCTATGCCTATTATTCTTAGGTTAGCTCTTTTAAAATTGGCCCAGATCTCATCGATGTCGGATTCATACTGTCGAATTTTTTTTTCTAGATTATGTATAATGGATTCATTTTTGGAATGGTCATCTTCTAGGAGTGATATTCTGTTTTCCATGTGGTCTA
>PVLC010000367.1:0-39578 GCA_004027655.1 Graphiurus murinus | reverse complement strand
ACCTTCACTTCTATTATTGCATCTTTCACATCCTTCACTTCCCTGCTCAGGGTGTCAGATTCTTTGTTTATTTGTTCTTTTATTTCTTTCCAGTTCTCTCTGCATTCTTTCTGGAAGTTTTGTATTGCTTCTATTATTAAAGATCTGAATTGTCTTTCTGGTAAGCTCTGCCATTCAGTGTCATTGAGTTCTGTTGTTGTGGGGTCATGTTGACTCATTGTTTCTTTGGTATTTCTCCTTCCCATGGTTTCCCTGTTCTTAAATTTATATCTTTGCTGCTCTTGCACACTTTCTCTGAATTTATAGGTTTCTTATTTTTATTTTCTCTCTGTGAATGGTATCTTGAACTGAGTCGCCATTACTCTGGTATTTCTTCTGCCTGCTCTATTGGTGTCTTTGGTGGGTTTCAGGTGTTGACTTCTAGGATCTAGAAAAAGCTAAAAAGCAACCAATCCTCTGAAAAATCATACATAAATCGAAGCAATGCAGAGTAAAAACAGAACAGAACAAAGCAAAAAAATCCAGAAAAAAAGAAACGTCAGCAAGAAGCAAAATAAAAATCCCTGCAAGTTTGTAAGAACAGACCTGATTTGGCCTCTGCAGATCTTTTGGGTAGATTTCTGCTGCTGTGGGTGGCCGACAAGATGGCGGCTGCTACTGCTGCGCACATGCTGCCCCCCCCCCCCCGCCGATCTGCTCCTTAGATTCTGACCAACTGCCCCTGTTTCTGTACTCACTTTTCTGCTGCTTTGCTTCTCCTTCCTTCTGCCAAGAAGCTGCTCCTGCAGCAGTTTTGATTCAAGCTCTGGAGTACAGTTATCTCTGCTTCGGTTCTGTGGGGAGAGGTGTGCTGGGATGGTCCTGCCCGGGCTTAAGCTGGTCGTACCATGCGTTCTGGTCTCTGTCGAAGGTGCCTCAAAATGCTGCCTGGCTAGGATGAGGAGTTCAGGAGCCACTCACTCCACCTCTGGTCGGTGGGGATGCACAGGGTTGTTGTATATTTCTTTCTTAGTAGACCCCGTGCCAGGGGCCAGCTCAGTGGCAGCTTCTGCTCAGTGGCATAGCGCCGCAGCTGCAGAGACGGGCTTCTTTGCTCTCCCTGGTCGGCCTTCTGGATTCTGCTCAGCTGTATTCCAGTTTTCACAGTGTTTTTCACCCTTTTGTTGCTTTTTTCCTCTGTCAAAAAGCTACTTCCACTGCTGATTTGAATGGAGCTCACAGCACCTCTTGAGACGTGTCTCACTCTGTTGCCATCTTCCCGGAAGTCCTAAATGATTACTTTTATTGTTGAGGGTTTTTTTTTTTTTTTTTTTTTTTTTTTTTTTTTTTTTTTTTTTTTTTTTTTTTTTTTTTTTTTTTTTTTTTTTTTTTTTTTTTTTTATATATATATAACCAGACAAGGCACTGGCTCGGGTTATTTACATGGAGCCAGAGGACCAGTGAGATGAGGATATTAATTTGATCACGGTGTTTTGGTTGAACTGAATTCTGCCCCTTGCTACTTGCTTATCCATTTTCATTATTTCCTATCCTTGGACCTACTTTTATCTCAAAAAGTAAATTTACATTTGTTCTGAAGAGTAAATCTCACATTTTAGTTGTGTAAAAATCTTGTTATATGAAGAAGCCTATATCTCCACTTAAATTATCTCTCTTGATTAAACAACCTGGAGAACATTACTGATATATCTTCCAAATATTTCATTTTCCTGCTTCAAAAATTAGAATGTATGTAGAGAAACTCAGTGCTACTCTTCAAATGTGTCACCTAGAACTGAATAGTTCTCTAGATGTGATTGTGGTGCAAGGTACAATGGAATAATTGTCTCTCTCTTCAGGGCACATGTAAGGAACTGTGGTTAAGACTCTAGGCTTTGGAATAGAATAGAACTAAGTTAAAATTCCAATTCTGTCATTTATTAGCTATGTGGAAAATACACTTGGATGTGCAATGTTCCTTAGTTATTTCAACCATAAAACAAGGATAATAAAACACTGTAGTGCTTCTCTAAATTGTAGATTTCATGAAAGTCAGAGACTGTTTTGCTTTGCTTGCCCAGATATCTAGTTCTTAGTACAGTACCAGGATCATGAAGATTTTCATTAAATATCTGATAAATGAATAAGTGAATGGATACCAGTTCATTAGAATTGTTATTAGGAATACAAGTACTTACCACAATGGCCAACACTAAGTAATCATTCAATATTTTAAAAAAGACTTGTAAACAACTGTATGTATCACACTTTGTCTCATATTAAACCCACATTCAACTAAAATTTCATGATTTTTCACAAAATCTTTTAAATTATATTTTCTTTAACTTTAAATGTATACCATGGCATTTAGTGTTGTTAACTTTGGTATTTTCCTTGCATTTTGTTGAAATCTTTCAGCTTTGTGTCTCCTAAATGTATTGTTAATAACCATTCTCCAGTCCTCTCATTCTCCTCTCCATCTGTGTACAGTGGATGAACTTAGTGACTAGAATAATCATACTTTTCAAATGTAAGATTTCTGCCATAGGACATCTGACTTTCTAGCACAAGTAGAAAGCTGTTAGAGTGGACTAGGTCTGCAACTTTGTAGTTTTATAGTGTAGTACTGGTGGTTTTGTTATGTTGTATGAATACAGTTTTCCCTCAGTATCAATCAGGGATTGACTCCAGGACTCCTACCCCCATACCAAAACTCATGGATGCTCAAGTCTCCTGTATAAAATAGTGTAGCATTTGTATATAAAATATGCACATCTTTCTGTGTACTTTAAACCATTTCATAATTACCTATAATAATACCTGATTCAATGTAATAGTGTAAATAGTCATTATATGTATTGTATAAGGGAATAATGACCAAAAAAGTCTGTTCATATTCAGGACAGGAGCACAGGTGCATTTTATTTTCTGAATATTTTCAAGCAGTGGTTCCTGGTCTCTGTGGATGTTTATCAATGGATATGGAGGGCTGAATGAACTAAATTTGAAGGTGCATCTTGAGTAATTTCAATGGGCAATTGAGCACCTTTTACTTTAGAAGAGGGACAAAAGCTAATGAAAACAATTCAGTAACTGAAAATGTTATAATTATAGCTAGTGTGATAAGAGTGACATTGCTCTGTTGTTCTGTCTGTAGCAATCTGAGTAGATGCATGGAATATTCCTTTGTCACTAGCTTCACATATAAGGCTTCTGAAACTAAAGAGCCAGTGTCTAGTTTCCAGTGTGATAATCTAACAGAATCTAAGTTCTGCATCTTTTCATTTTCTCTTTTCTTTCATTTATGTATTTATATTTTAAAAACTTCATTCTGTAATCAAAATATCCTGTTTCTATATCCCTTCTATATAACTAAGAATGTTAATCAAGGTCTCAGATTGTATCATAGCAAAAGTATGTTGCTTGGCAACAGAAGGAAAGAGAAAATGTTTCAGATTTTAAAAATAATTCAAGGTTTTATTATTCATTTTTTATTAAAATGATTTCATTATTTGTGGGAAAATAGCCTAGAGGGAGAAAAAAATGTACCACAGCAGCAATATGTCACTTGTATTTGTCTTATAAAAAATGCTCTAAGCAGGAATTGGTTTTGTCCATCTGAGTGGTGTGGGTAGCCTAACTGGGTCTCATGTTCTTCCTCTGAAGATTTACTCAGTATATCCATTGTTTGTGTAGAGGAATATTCCCTCACCCTTTTTTGTTGCTGTTCCCTTCCAAAAATTACAATCTGTATGCCTTCTTTCTCCAGGAGGCCATACTAGAATATTGGGATCTCCATCATTGTTTTAGTCAGCATACAGATATCATCTAAAAGACTGACCACACAAATTAGGGGAAGGAAGATTTATTCACAGTTTTTGGAGATTTGGGGGTTCAGTCCATATGAGGCTAGCATCTTTGGAGATCAAGGCATGGTGGTGGGAAGTGGAGAGGGAGAGCATAAAGCTTTGTTCTCACAGGGGAGGAGGAACCATATATAATCCCCAAAGCTGAAGCCCCAGGGACCCAACTTCTCCAGTTTATACCCTACCTACCCAGGCCACCACTTGGATAAATCCACTATAATGGTCACTGCTGGAACTATAACCCTAATGACCCAATTAAATAAAATTCAAATATCAATTTATGAGCTCATCAGGGGCTATTCCATATCTAACTATAACAATCATATTCTTGGTTTATTTTAAAAGTGATTATATTGTTCTATCCTGGAATTAAAATCATATCCATTTTCCAACACATTGGGGTCTCCACCATATTCTTGGTTTGTTTTAATATTTGATTATATTGTTCCAGCATCCTTCCCATGTTTAAGGTCTCTGAAGGTATGTTAGTTAGCTCTCTGCTACTGATTTGGGGCTTATTGCCCATCCTCTGCTGTTAGAATCCAGAGGTTGATGCTTTAAGACAGCTCCCTAGGGTAATAGTTCTGGAGACTTAGAAGTTCACAAGCATGGTGCTGGCAAAGGCATAGGTCTTCATATCACAGTTGTAATGCATCATAACATGGCAGGGGCATCACATGGCAAGAGAGCAGCAGCACGTGGCTGAGGTGGCCCATTTACTTTATGTCTGGATGCCAAGGAGAGGAAGAGGAGGAGGTTGGAGTCCCTATAGCCCCTCCAAGGGCACTTTAACTTAAATTTGACTTAAATTTCTCCTGCTAGGCCACACCAATTAAAGGTTCTACCGCCTTCTAATAATGCTTCAGGCTGCAAATCAAGCCTTAACACATGGGCCTTTGGGGGATATATAAGATCCAAATTATAGAATTAGCCAATTTCAGAGCCTTTTGTTAGATTGTAAGGAGGTTTGTTGATGGTCTGATTGCCTCTTTTGAAATATGCTCCTCTAGGTTTCAAGAATTAGAGAGATTCTGTAATTTGGACATCAGTTACCTCTGTCATGAGCTTTTACTGTGACTTCTAATGTTCATCACTCTGATTTCAGAGTGATAGAAATGACTGAGTTGTTGAGAGATTAAGAGATGCTCTTCTCAAGATATGGCCCAGAACAAAGCTGAGGACTGAAGTTCCCCCATGGAGCATCAGGGAATATCTAGGTAACTGAGAAATTTCTTTTTGAAGCCAGCTGGTCCAATATTATTATTATTATTATTTTTTGGCTACTTAATATGCTCTGTGATATGGTCAAGTCTTTTACATTCTCTATGCCTCTGTTTTGTTATCTGTAAATTGAAGATAATAATACTACTCATCATATAAGATTATTCTCAGAATTGAATGAAATAACACACTATCTGGCACACAATGAGTGTACAAAAGTGTTTGCTTTGATTGTAGCTATACAGTATGAGTATGTAAATGCAATAATTTAAATCTACATGTCTTGTCTTTTTCCCTTCTCCTTATCCCTTTGTTCCTTCTCACATTTCTTTAATTCTACTGTACTTGGCCACATTAAATCTCAAAATCAAATTGAGAGAACTTCTTTTTCTATGTTCTAAACTTTGTATTAACTGGAAAATAACATTTATAAATGATGATATTCTCATTAAACTTTTCCTATTACACAATAAAAATAACAAAAACTGGATATAAATGGTGATTGTGAAGCTTTTGAAGACTCTATGAACTTCTTGCTGACATCTCTCTTATTTTTTTAATGAAAAACCAAGCAATAGTAGAAATTCATACTATAGTCTATGATTACTGTGACATGGGTACTTATTGCCAGAAGAATCCAGGACATTACTGTTTGAGATTTTGATTTCCTTGGATAGATTAGTGCAAATATTCATCTGTAATCTGATATCTAGTGGTTTCTTTTCAATACAGTATTAGCTTACAAAGGAGCTTAATTACACAGGATCAAAACAGACTTGTCTGTAGATGTGTAGACATCTACACTATTTCTCAACCATTTTATTGCTTCATTTTCAATGGCTGAGTTTTTTGGATATGAGTGATGTTTTTAACATTGTTAATGTTATTAGTATTGTTGCTGATGATTAGAGCAAAAGGTATGGGTCAGTAATTGCTACCCATTTTAGACCTTAGTTCTGCAAGGTTTTGTATTGTTTGGGGTCCTAGTTATTTTTTTGGGGGGTGTTTCTGGCTAGCCTGGGCTATAGTAGATAGAGGAAAAACAGTAAGAGAGCTGTAAATTGAGAGGAGAGAAGGAAAAGAAGAGCATAGTGTTTTGCTATCATGGAACTCTGAGTTTGGCTATAGATTATCATAAAGTTTTGCTATTGTTGTTTTATCTGTTTGTTTAAAAATAGAAGGACCCTTTTTGAAGCATAGACACAAACAGCTAAATCTGTAAGTCTAGCTGGCTTTTTTTTTCTAAATGGAAACATGAAACATGATCTGATTTTTAAAATAATAAATGGTACAAATTGAGACTAAAGAGCCTACATTGTCTTTGTGTTTTATACCAGGCAAAGATGAATCAGTCCCCACAAATGGGTTTTCACCAGGGAATCAATACCACTTTCACCTTGAGCTAACTTTGTGTTAGCATAAACAAGATGTGACTGAATTTCATCTCTGATATTTCATTGGGAAGATTTGTTTCTTTTTACATTTGTTATAAAACCTTGATGAGGTTGATATATATATATTAATGAGACCAGTAAAATTTTACTTGAGTAAGTATTGCTGGGCCAAGTCAGAATCCACCAGTGAAATTCAGCAAGATATTTGGCTACATCAAGCCTTGCACAGCCAACATTCTACTTTCTTTTCCACATGTTTTTTCCATTTTCTGTGTTTTGAATATTTTCTGGAGGATATGTGAATGTGCACAATTATTTAGACTAAGTGAACTAAACTCTTCTTTGCTTATGGTATTAGTAATTAATGAGTGATAATTTAGGGACATAGACAGACTCCAGGGTCAGACATTTGGGGCAGATGATGTAATTCTTGAATGTGGCAGTAAAAGTACAAGCAGTTATTGTTTTTCTTTTTTTTTTTCCTGTGTTCCCTACTGTCTTATTAGTCATTGAAAACCTCATGAAAGAAATAATGACTCATTCCTTTTTTATAGGCAGTCCCAGGAGTTCATATTTATTTTTCTGTTATTAGAAGTACTGCTGCTAAACTGCAAAGCCTAGGTTATTTGCCAGTGGTTTCAAACTCAATATTAGAAATGTGATTTTAGAAACGGAAATTGAACATCCTTCCTCAGCTCTTCCCATAGTGAAGATGATTCTCCTTGACACTCAGGTGTCAGCTCATACTTCTATTTTTCTGAGAGAATTCTCCTCTGACCACCCAATTTATAAGAGCTTTCTGGTTCAAACTCCCTTTTAATTATTCTTATCAGGAATCCTCATTTGAAAATTTGTTTATTTCTCTGCTTACTGTCTTCTTCCTTCTCCTAAAATATGAGCCCTATGAATGCAGCAGCATCCTTCTCTGTTATGAAGCCCTCAGCCCTGGCACTGGTGCTCAGCCCCTGGGAGGATCTGGTACATGAAAGCTGGAGAAAATGATAGAAGAACAAGGATTAACTGTTTCAAGTTGACTCTGCTGTTGTATTCTTTTGCTACTGAGGGTTTATTTAGGTGCTTAAATGAGAGACAACACATGATCCAGATTAACCATGCTTATTTGTTTTTTACATCTTACAGTACTCTGAAAAGTTCCATAAATTTACTTTTCACACTCTAGTATCTTTCCTGTATACTAAAGGACAACATGTCAACCAAAGTTGAGACATATGAGCAAATCAAAGATATAACAAAAATGGTTCCTTGAATACCACTTTTTTTTTGTTAAATTCTGACTCAGATATGATCTGATGGTTTGATATGTTGACTGCTCATTCAATTAGCATGCCACCAGAATGACTCTTGGAAGAATTTGGGAGGATAAAAATAACTACCTTCTTGGTAAAACATTGTAAGCTAATCAAATTATCCCCAGCCTGGGATGGAAAGAAAAGCAAGCTAGGTAATAAGATAAGGAATTTGAATCTCTAAATATAGACAGTATCTCAGGAGATTTGGTCCTTGAACAGTCTCCTGTGTCTGAAAGTGTCCCTTGAAGAAGTCAGCAAAACAGCTGGAGTTAGTATGACTCTACTCACCACAGTTAATCGGAAGCATTCTGAACCTAAGCAGTTCTTCTTTATGGGAAAAATGACACATTTTAAAGGAAAAACAAACAAACAAACAATAACAACAACAAAAACATGGACAAGACAAGAGACTATTAAAAAACTGGATTTGCCTGTGGACTCATAATTCTCGGACTCAATATAAGAATCCCAGGTGATTCAGTGAAAAAATTAGTCTTGGCAGTATGTTTTCACTGTAGAACAGGGCTTTTAAGTGGGATGCCTAAAATCTGAGGGAGTTCATGGCCTTTAGAGGGGTTGATCCCGAATTTACTTCCACCCCCAACATTTGATGCTGCATGCATATGTGTGCATTGTCTTTTTATGGAAAAAAATCTTTAGATTTATCGGAGATGTTTGTAGTTACTTTTTGTGTTCTTTTCTCATCTCGTTTCAGTAGTTCTTTAGTTCCCACCACTTTGACTGGGACATTCCATGGTGACCCTGAGGGCACTACACTGCCACTTGACCACTTGCAATATTAGGCAGTCACTACTGTTCTCTCCTAATAACACTTCATCTCTTGGCATTCATGGTATCACACTCCTCATGGCTCTTTCTATGGCTGTCATTTCTCTTGAATTTAGTCTTACTCCTCCTCTCACTGAAGGGCCCCAGGACTTCCTCTTGTGCATCTCTTTTCTTTTTGCATAGACAGATAAACTGTCTGGTTCCTTGGCTTTAACTGCTAACTTTATATAGATGATTTCCAAATCTCTATGTATAACCATGGCTTCTCCAAAGACTTCAGGTGCTCATATCCCAACACCCATTCAATATCACCAGTAGGATGCTTAATTAGCATCTGAGACTTAACATGCCCTAAGTCAGACTATAGATTTATTCCCCATGACTACTTTTTTTTTTTGGAATTTAGGATCTTAGAAAATGGCACCATCCAATTGCAAGCCAATGATCTAGTAGTTGCATTTGACTTCTTACATGCCCTCACCCTCCACATCCAGTCTATTGGTAAGCCCATTTCCATAACTCCACCTCCCTAAATTCCCGTATTTCTGGATCTCTACTACAAACTATCACAATCCAAGGCTCCATCACTATTCTTGCCTGAACAATTTCATTTTTCTCCTAATCTCCAGACTGTTAAATTTTTTGGTCTCTATATCTCATATCACATTGGGTCATTCCTTTGATTAAAACTTAATGATGACTTACAGCAATAACAAATTTCCCTTCCCCTCCCCTAGAGGGTTCTGCCTTGCCTGAAATTCTTCTGCCCACCTTGTCCTTATTTCTTCTTCCTAAGTTACCTGAACTTTCTCCCCTAGGACTTTTGCAATAGGTGGAGCCTCTGCTTGGATGTGCTTTCCTATTCCTCTCTATACCTATCTCCTGCAATCATTCAGATCTCAGCTTAACTTCACTTCTTCAGATAACACTTACTATTCCCTGTCATTTTTCATGTTTATTTATTATCATTTACCCTGCATATATGAATTCATATATGGGTGCATTGTTTGTTTTATGTTTCTTCCACAGAGGGCCAGATGTTCAGCACTCCTTTCCCATTTTCTGGGGTTTTCCTGGCACATTGTGAAAGCTCTATTAATATTTGTTGAATGAATAAATGAATGAATGATTATACTCAAAAGAGTTTGTGATTTTAAAATGACTGACATCAGAAGCCAGGCATGGTGGCAGGTGCCTGTAATCCCAGTACTGAGACCAGCCTCAGAAACTTAGCAAGGCCCTCAGTAACTTAGACCCTGTTTCAAAATGAAATAAGACTGGCGGTGTATATCAGAGGCAGAATGCTTCTGGGTTCAATTTCTAGTACCAAGAAAAAAAAAAAGGAAAACATTTGAGGTGGGTAAACCATCAGATATCTAGAGTGAATATGCATTTTGGAGCATCATTATAGTTTGGTTAATAAAAAGTGCATTTTCACCAGGTGGAGTGGAACACATCTGTAATCCCAGCTACTCAGGAGGCAGAGTCAGGGGGATCCCACGTTCAAGGCCAGCCTGGGCAATTTAGCCAGGCCCTGTCTTGATTCAGTCCCCAGTAGCCCCCTCTTCCCATCCCCCACCCCCCACACAATGACTGACATGAGCAGAAATCCTTGGTTTGTGGTTTAGGATTTAGTTGTCTTTTATGTCATGGTATGACCAATGTCTTTTTGTTGGGAAGATATAAACTTCTCAGAAATATGCACATGAAAGAAAGACTTATGTTTGCACTAAGAACACAAAGCTATGAACTCATTGACCTATCCAGCTCCTGGTAGACCTCGGCTACTGATTGGTTGGTATAGATTGATACACTTTCTTCAGTGGGTGAAAGAAAAAAGGCTTACAGGTTAAGTCATTTGGCAGATTACAGAGTCTGGTGGCTGAGGAGTTAGGACTGGAACCTCATCTTCCTGATTCCAGAGCCTATTTTATGAGACTATGCACCTGCCTTGGCAAATCCTTTGAAGAATAACAGAGGAGATTCATGGTAAACATTCATGTTGAAGAATCATAGCTTACTCAAGTTGGATAGTAAGTATTTAGGTTGATTTTGTCTCTGTTGTAAATACTTAATTCTGTTATTGTAGTGCCAAAGAAACTATTGTGATATGTAAGTAAATGGGTGTGGCCATTTCCAATCAAATTTTATTTATGGTTACTGAAATTGGAATCTCATAATTTTCACATCATAAAACAATATTTAAAATATTTTTCAGCCAGGCATGGTGGCACATGCTTGTAATCCCAGTACTTGGAAGATTGAGACCTGAGGATCCGGGTTAGCAGTGAACTTCAGCTACTTAGTGAGGCTCTCCACAACTTAGTGAGACCCTGTTTCAAAACAAAGAATAAAAAATAGGACTGGGGGTGTAGCTTGGGGGTAGAATGTCCATGGGTTTAATCCCCAGTACTGCAAAAAAATTTTATATATATATATATTCAACCATTCACTGAAAAGGCTGGCTTATGGTCTGAAGTATGGTAGTTGCACATTCAAGTCCTCCAGGACTTGAATATATATATTTCAACCATTTAAACATATAAAAGTTGTTCTTAGCTTATGGGCAAAAACAGGCAGTGGACTTCCATTTGCTGACCCCTACTCTTAGAGATGTTATGATAGTGCTCACAGGCTATATTAGTAAATTTGAAAATGGCCTTCATAATTACTCCCAAATACAGTTACACTAAGCTTCTTGAGGGAAGGACCTTGTTGTAATGTATTTCTTACCACTTTCTTTTACTGATACTTACTTGAGTTGGCCCCATTTTGTTGAGTCCTGTTTTGAAAGCTGCAAGAATAAAAGGTGCTCCATATATTTTTGGTCAAAAGAAGGGGAAACACATTGACTGATACATAATCAAATTAGAAATGCCTCAAGGAATATATTGTTTTTGAAGCATTCTTTCAAACTTTATGAGGTATAAAATTTACTTTAAAAGATCATAGATATAGACACTTTGAAAAATACTCTCTGTACTAGTGTTTGAAACAGAAAATATCTGTCCATATATTTAATATCTAATGCTGCTAGAGTTTGTTCTAGTCTATCTTGATTTATGTATTACTTCTTGCAAGCCTAAGCCCATGAAAATGAGAATGTCTGCTTTGTGTTTGGTAATACGAGGATTTTTTTTTGTAGGATTAGCACTCTGTTCTCCATGAATGAGATTAGTGTGTATACTCAGGCATGCTTGCAATGAGTCAGTCACCTCTTTCACAAGAAAGCTTTCCCTCCTCCTCAGAATCTCTGGTACTTCTCTTGGGGTGCAGTATTAACTTAATTTTTTCTGTTTCACTGGGCTTCACAATTTTTACCTTTCTGGAGGGCACTGTAGAACCAACTAGTTCTTAGCATAGTGCCTGTACTTAGTAGGACCTCAGTAAATAGCTGCTGGATTGTACTGGCAGTCCTCTGAGCTTGATTAGCCCTTCGTTTGTAGCAAATACTCTTATCACTTCACAGTGTCTTGTCTACAATTATTTTCATGATTAAAAAATTAAATAAGCATGGCATTTTATTGTCTTTCATATTTCATGTTCAGTCCAATCTTGCTTCATCTTGTAATACCTTAATCTTTTTCTCATATTCACCTGTCTTATTTTAGTCACTCATTATTTATCATTTACCTCCTTTCCTCCCTGTGTCTTATTTCCCTTTCAAGTATGAATGTTATCCAGAGTCCTAATATACTTTTCTTAAGGATATTCAGAATTGTTTTAATCTTTCTAACCTCTTGATCATTTATTTGTCTTTCTTTACCTGAATGTTTACAAATTCTTTTCTTGTCCTGTTTGCTGACTTTAGGGAAGCTACTATATTTTAATTATTTGTTGAATAATAATGACCATATTATGAAAGGTTGAACAGTATTTATCATCTCTACTGGTAGAAATAGTGTAGTAGATGTTCACATATCTCTATAAACGAGCATAAATGAGTTCATCTCAGGTTGTGAAAACAATTTACTAAAATCAGAAACAAATCAAAACAGATGTAAGGTTTGAGGGTCTTTAATATCCATTAAATTTTCATGGAGACCTATAAACAAGCTAAAAATACCTTCAGCAAATTATATGAAATGACTTCTTCAATTGTGCAATGTGATAAGGGAAGAATGTGAAGCAAGATACTAACTTATTCTTTATCCGCAAGCTTACATATGTGAAAATGTGGAGAATATCATTATTTGGAATAGTCAATAGAGTAGGCATAGGCAGTTTTCTGTACAGATTTCTCCCTTAATTTCTTGTTAAGGTCTACTTACGATAGAACCAAAGAGAGTCTGGATAAGATAGCCATGATTAGATATATTTTGAAAAATACTATTGGAGGCTATGATTGTATTATATTAATTATAATACACAATATATATTAATTTTTGCATGTGAATGCAAAAGGTAAATTAGGGAAAAGACTAAAAATGATCAGTGAAAGAAGTAGAATGTATAAGACACTGAAAATAAAGATTGTTTTCTTTTCAAAATTGATATTCATAAAACATTCATAGAATAAACATGTATTGTGTACCTAGCGCTGAGCTTGAATATTGATGTGATTATAGCTGATCTCTTAAAAAATGGGTAGTCTAGCAGAGGAAAAAGATACATAAAACATAAAATTAAATATAAGTTCCACAAAGGTGGTACATACAAAACTTGAAGTAATTAAGAAAAAAGATTTAATTTTAGCAGCAGAGTTAAAAAAAAACTCTCCATGAAGGTGTGTTTGAGATCTGCTTTGAAAAGGGGTACATTTTAAATAGGGGAGCATATCTGCTAGAGGGAAAGCTAACAACTGGAAAAACACCAAAGGGGAAAAACAGCAAAGCTTGAACAGAAAACAGTAAGTTCATTTTGTTCGAGGTTCCAGAAGGATGCTGGAGAAAAAAGGCTAAAAATACAGATGTGATAACCCATGGAAGTTAAATAATTTTAGGGATAGTAACAATAGAAACAGAATCATAACAACTCCCTTCCAGGGTCATTGTAGGCACTGGGAATTATGAAGGAATGGTGCTTGTGCAGTATCTGATAATTAGTATGCATACTCTGGTAGCTACTTTGGTTGTATTGGAGGGCAGTGGTAGGGAGCTCTTCCTTATCTGAGCAGAGAAACAACATGATAATGATCATTGGAAAATTAGAACATGTGCATGATTGATTAGAGTGGGGAGAGATTTGGGGTAGTTGGGAGACCAGAAGAGATGGCAAGTTGTGATTTGTACGTAACTTGTATAAGCCTAATTTTTAAAAAATATACATTGGTGCATTGTAATAATGCATGATAGTGAAGTTCATGTGATACATGCACACAGTACTTGGTGTGATTTCCTCTTGATCCCAATCCCCTTCCCAAACACATTAGTGAGATTGGTAGTGATACCTTCATATATGGACATAACATTATTTGAACTACTTCTTTCATATTCTTCTACTTCACCTCTGCCCCTCAATCCCCTTCCACTCTTCTACTGTTTTCTCTCCTCATTTATCTGAAGTCCCTTTTGTTTCCTATTTTCTCTTTAGCCTCCACATATGAAAGAAAATGTAGGACCTTTGACTTTACGAGGCCTGCTGATCTCAGCATAATATTCTCCAGTTTTATCCGTTTTCTGACCTGGCCCTAAGTCAGAAGTCAGGTACAGAGGGTAATGAGAGATAAAGTGAGAGGAAGATTTCCTGCAGAGGGAAGAGGAAGAGTAACTAATGAAAGATAGGGGAAGCATGAGATCTCACACTTCTGTACTTTTTATCACCATCTATTTTTAGTTTTTGTTAATTCCCCACCCATATTTTACACATTCCATTTAAGAATCTAAAAATGTCCTGAGAGTGTCAGGATGAGTGAAAACTCAGGGTAGAATGGATAAAATAAACATCTTATTTAGTGGAGGATTGAGAACCTGGATCTCCTGAGTGTGTTCTTCTCTCTCTGTAAATGGTGGCTTCAGCACTTTGGCCTCACATTTGTACAAATTCATCACGTCCCTTATATCTCCATCATCTTCCACCTGAAAGTCTGATTGATGCTGAATCACCTTACTACTTCTCTGATTGTCTTTCAGGGAAGTAATAAAGTGGGGGCCTTCCCCTGTAATAATGATGAGTCTATTTTATTTTTTTCCTGTTTTTTTCCCCCAGAATTTCTATGAACTCCTCATCAAGATATATCTTAGGTGGTTACTAATCTTGCAAAATTCTGATTTGATGCAAAGAAGTACTTATTAATTGTGCTTATCACAACATTTCTGTTAGGCTGGGATTTTCACTGGGGCTGGACCTGGGACTCAATTGCTCACATGTAGGTTGTGCACTCCACCAATGCCCTTTCAGATTGCTGGCACGATTTCGAGAGCACAAATGATCTCCAATTAGTTTGTCCAGTTTATCTTGTTCCAGCTATCATTGAAATAACAAGCCTAGCTTGGTTGGCTGGGGGTGGGGTGCAGAAGCCAGAAAGAAGGTATCTGCAAGTATTTCTTTCTTGATGTTGCTTTGGTGTACCAGGGTAGTATTCAGCCAACTTATACATAAAGAAGAACTTATATGAGAATCTTGCTAATGAAAATAATTGCTAATATGTAAAGTTTCTCTCTCTCTCTCTCTTTTTCGTGCACGTGTGCACATGTGTGTGTGTGTGTGCTACTAGGTATTGAACCCAGGAACATTCTACCTGTGAGCTACATCTTAGCCCTATTTTATGTTTTTATTGTGAAACAGTCATGGTAGGTTGCTAAGTACTTCACTAAACTGCTGAATCTGGCCTCAAACCTGTAATCCTCCTTTCTCAGCTGAGTATGTGGTGTCTCTTATAGGTGTATGTCTTTTGTATGTTGTCTCTTATAGGTGTGTGCCACCATGCCTGGCTATGAGTGTCTCTTTTTAGCCCCATAAAATCCATTGAAGGAACTATCTTATGCCTATTTTGAAGACAAGGAGACTGTGCTTGGGAGCTTATGAAATTTGGTCCAAGTCCACTAACCAGTATACAGAAGAGCTAGGATTTAAACTCAAGTGTCATCATCTGTTTGCTGGAGATCTTAACTGTGATGCTATACTACCTTTAGCCATTAAATAAGAAAGAGAGAGAGAGAGAGAGAGAGAGAGAGAGAGAGAGAGAGAGAGAGAGAGGAAAATTTTCTATGATAGAATGCTGAATAAAGTCCAATTTCTTTTGTAAATGAGGAGAACATTGATTGAGTGCCTATTGTGGTTGACTTAATAGGAATTGGTGGCTTGCTCTAGTGTCACGTGTTGTGCTATGCATGAAATATTTATTTTCCTGTTGCATCGTCATGGCAACTTGGAAAGGTGGCTATTATCTCTGCATCTCTGCATTACAGAAATGAAAGACAAGGGTGAAGCTGTAACTGACTTTCCCAAGTCCACACAGCTAGTTTGTGGCAGCTCTGGGCTTGGAATCCAGGTGCACTGCTGGAGTGCACTATTTGTCTCAGTTCTGCCCACTGTGTCCTGCTGCCACAGGGGAGCAGGGTAGTATACAAGTGGCACTCAGCCTTCACTTGTTTTCATTAAAAAATAAACAAACAAAATATGTAGTATATCTTTTTGCTAAAGATAGTTCATTGCCTATGATTCATTTCTGACACAGTCTGTGTATCCTGTGATTTCATTTGTTGAACTTTGTACAAATTAAATATTTTGAATATGAAAAAACTTAAAAATCATTTAGAAACTTGTCTTTATCTAGAGTTATTAAGTTAATTGGAGTTACTAATTGTGCAATTTGTTCAAATAGTAACTGGGACTATTTCTCATCAAAGAATTGTGTACGTTTTTGTTTTGTTTTGGTTTTTGTTTTTGATTGAACTCAGGGACATTCTACCTCCAAGCTATACCCCCAGTCCTATTTTTTATTCTTTTAGTTTTGAAACAGGGTCTCCCTAATTTGCGGAGTGCCTCACTAGGTAGCTGAGGCTGGCTGCGAACCCATCACGCCTGGTCTGTGTACTTTCTTAATATAGGACCACTATGTAAAAATTTCACTAATTTTGAAACATGGACTCAGTCTACACAAAACCATTCCTTTTTTTTTTTTTGATTGGTGTAATGGATAATTTTATTTGTGTGGCTCTGCAACTTCTTTTGCTGAAGGTTACCAAACTACTTTGTGCCTTTTAAAAAATTTATTTTTTCCCTAAGAAATGGAGCCTAGAATTTCATTTGTAGCTGAAAATAAATGCAAAGAAGCTTGAAAAGAGAAGAAATGTTTCCTCTGAAAGGTGTACTGAAATTTAAAATGTCGAAAAGAGGAATTTACTTTTTAAATTCCCTGTATAGACATTTCACTGTCATTTTATTCAGCTAGGTATCAAGGTCAGTATAGGTTTGCTGAGTCAGCCTGTTTGAGTGAGAAAAAGAAAATTAAATGCCCTTGTACTCAATGTACATGCCATGCTACTCTGTTTAAAAGTGATGGGCTTGGAAGAGAGTCCTTTGGAAGATGATGTCCCAGAGAGAAATGGCATAAAATGATATGCTATGAAGCTGGGCTGAGTAATGCCTCATCTTGGCTGACAAATTACTCTCTATAGGTTTTATCTGGCATGTTACTATTTCCTTTTCAAAAGAACTTTGTAGGCAACTATACGTTGCTGGGAGATAGCCAAGTGCATTTCAGTTTGAATGACTTAAGTTAGGGCCTGGGGCCTTGTAAAACAGTTCTGATGTATTCCGGGGAATGTTATGTATTACTTGGGAAATAAATTAGTACTGTTTGCTTTTAGGATGAAAATTCATTCAACAATGTTTGGGGAGTGAGTTTTGCTTTGCTAAGGGCATCCATCAACAATTCCTGAGTTTCATTCTTCAGACCAAGATAAAGATTATTCCCAGGTCTGCATTTGGAAAGGGGAATGGTCTGGCTTCAATCAGTGGGTATGCAGTGCTGACCCTTCCAAGTGGCAGGAAATATGATGTGGTAATTTTTTAGAGAATTCCCTTGAAGAGCATTTGGATTCATACTTTTAATGAGCATCATAACTTGCAAACATTTTTTTTCAACTTGTCACTTTATACACTTAGGTCTGTCCAATGGCAAGTTTTTAATGAAATTCTTTGAGTTTTACAAAGATTTTCATACTTTTAAAATCTGCATTATGATACAAGTTGGAATTTTTCTTAATTTGGATATAATTCAGATATCCTAAAATTTATCTGTTTATATTTCAATGGCTTTAAATATATTAATAAAATTGTGCAATAGTCAATATAATCTAATTTAATACATGTTTATCACTCTACAAAGAAGCAACATCCTAGCCGGGCGTGGTGGCGCACTCTTGTAATCCCAGCATTCGGGAGGCTGAGACCGGAGGATCCGGGTTCGCGGCCAGCCTCAGCTACTTAATGAGGCACTCCGCAACTTAGTGAGACCCGGTTTCAAAATAAAGAATAAAAAATAGGGCTGGGGGTATAGCTCGGAGGTAGAAAGTCCCTGAGTTCAATCCCCAGTACCGCAAAAAAAAAAAAAAAAAAAAAAAAAAAAAAAAAAAAAAAAAAAAAAAAAAAAAAAAAAAAAAAAAAAAAAGAAGCAACATCCTATTACAACTGTACCCTATATCCCCCTCTTTCTTTCTCCACTAACCAGGAATCTACTTTGTCTCTCTGAATTTGTCTATTCAAGACATTTCATACAAATGATTTATGTGATATGATGTAGCTTTTTATGTCTGCATTTTTACTTAGTCTAATGTTTTTAAGGTTCATTTGTGTTGTATCATGCATCCTTTTAAGGCTGCACAGTAGTTCACTAGATCTATATCACATTTTATTTATCTCTTCACCAATGGATGAGTTTTTGGAGGGTTGCCATCCCCCCGCCCCCACCCTGCGGTACTGGGGATTGAACTTGGGTTGCCATTTTTTTACTATTATGAATAATGCCTTTAAGAACATTTGCATACAAGTGTTTGCATGTACATAAGTTTTGAATTCTCTTAGAATTGCTGCATTATACTGGGGACATGTTTAACTTTTTGAAGAACTGCAAAACTGTTTTCTAAAGTGGATGCACCTTTTTACATTCCCACTTGAAATATGTGAGGGTTCCAATTTTTTCCACATCCTTGTCAATATTTGCTATTGTCTGTCTTTAGGTCACAACTCTTTTAGTAGGTATGGAATGAAACCTCATTGTCATTTTGGCTTGAATTTCCCAGATGATTAAACAACATCTTTTTAAAGTTTTATTGGTGATTTGCATATGTTGTTTGGAGGAATGTCTATTCAAATCCTTTGATCATTATTTAATTAGGCTATACTGTGGCTTGAATATATTCCTTCCAAAATTTTAATGTTGCAATGGGATAATATTGAGGTGGACCTTTAAGAGGTGATTATGTCATCAGGGTTCCTTCCTCACAAGATTAATGCCCTAATAAAAGAGGCTTCACATAGTGTTTAGCTAGTTTGCCCTTCTACCTTTTGCCGTGTGTAGATGCAACCAAAAGGCACCAGCAAGACCAAATGCTAGTTCTTTGACTTTGGATTTCCCAGCCTCCAGAACTGTGAGAAATATATTTCTGTTCTTTTTGTGGTTTCAGTTGTCTCAGAATCATTTGTCTCAGATGTTATGTTGTAGCAAGAGGAAACAGACTAAGATAGGTTCTTTGTCTTCGTATTGAGTTTTAAGTGATCTTCATATAATCCAGATATATGTTTTCAGATACAGAATTTAAAATACTTTTTCTTATTCTATGGATTGTATTTTCATTTTCTTGAAGCACAAAAAATTTTAATATTGATGAAGTATAGTTTATTTTTTCTTTGCTTGTGCTTTTGGTATATAGCTAAGAAAGCGCTGCCTAATCCAAAATTATTTTTTAAAAAAGTATAAAAAAGTATCTCTATATTCGAAGAGTTGTATAGTTTTTGCTCTTAGCTTAGCTTTAGGTCTTTATTTAATTTTGATTTTTGTTTATGTCATGTGAAGTAGACTTCTGACATTGTGTGTGTGTATGTGTGTGTGTGTGTGTGTGTGTGTGTGTGTGTGGTGTTGGGGATTAAATAAATCCATGGCCTTGTGCATGCGAGGCTAGTGCTCTGCCACTGAGCAACATCCTTCAACCTTTTTATTTTATTTTGAGACAAGGTCTCACTAATTTTCCCAGCCTGCTCTCAAACAGTATGAAGTTTTCTGATCAATGAAGACCCAGTTACTTAGGCTTAATTTCTCTTAAGAATGTTTTGAAATTTTCAGTGTAAAAATTTCACATTTATTTTGTTAAATTTATTCATAAGTATTTTGTCCTTTTGGATGACTTTAAGTAGAATTGTTGTCTAAATTTCATTTTTTTCTTGTTCAGTAATAGATATGAAAATACAGCTGATTTTTATATGTTGATATTGTGTCCTACAAACTTAAAAAAAAAACAACAACAACTCAGTAGAGTCACGAGGTAGATGAAGCAGTGTCATTAAGGAAATAGAAAATGGAATAAGAATATTCAGAACTTGGTAGCATAATTAGTTTAGGCTTTAAATTTTTAATTTTTAGTGCACAGAGACTTCTTTCATTGAGATCTTCTTAAAAGAAAAAAGCAAAAAATTTACTTGTTGGATATGTTTCTGCCCTGTTCTGTTTTTGAAGGTTGATGGTTTCAGGATCTTTATTCTGACTTCATGCTTTGAAAATATATTTAGAGATAGGACAATTAATTCCAATCATACCTATAACTCAAGTATGTGTGAATGACTTGGAGTTGTAATTATTGCAATATTCAAAAACATTTTCTTATGAAAATTCATTAAAGTTACACTCAATGATAGGTTTATTACAAGGATTCATATATGCTGCATACTAAAATATATCCTCTGAAAACATGATTATGCTATAGTTCAGATCCTGCCTAGGTACAAAGACTGGCCTGCATATATGTGAAAGAATGATTGCCCCACTTTGTTTGGTTAAAGATGGCCAGAACACTGAGTTTCCAGGTATTTCCCCATGTCATGGTGCCTTACTTGGGTTTGCACTGGAGCTCTTTGAAATTGGGTTGCAATGAAAATATGTTGCTTGGGATGAGTAACAGAAACGTAATCATAGCTAGTGATAATGAGTGTGTTAGTCAGCTTTCCATCACTATAATAAATACCTGAGACCAACTTTAAAGAGAAAATGTTTCTTTAGGCTCACAATTGGGGAAGTATCAGTCTATGATAAATTCCCTCTCATGTTTTGGGCCTGTGGCCAGGTGGCACATCATGGCTGCAGTGTGTGGTAGAACAAAGCACTCACACATGGCATTCCAGGGATGAAAGTAGGGGAATGAGGAAGAGGACAGTGTCCCATAATCTGCTTTGGGCAGACCCTCAATGACCTAAAGACTGCCCACTAGGCCCTTCCTCTTAATGCTTCTATCACCTACCAATGGGCTGGACCAAGCCTTTAAAACACGTACCTTTGGGACATTTACTCAAACCATGGCAGTGAGTAATGAGAAATATAAAATTTGTTTTAATACTCATTTGGGGATGTGATATGTGGGATAGGACAGGTTCATAGTTTTGTTCTTGGGGGGAAGAAGAAACAAACTTGGAAGATATATTTTCCTCTTGCAACTTTCCTATAGAGATCATACAACTCATGTTATTATGAAGGTGTTCCTTCACAATCTTAAAGTAGTAGGAGTGTTGTCCTGCTTTTGTTCTTTGAGTCTGTTTAGGCTTTTAATACAATATTATGCCACAGAGAGAAATTACGTTCTTGAAGCCACCTTCTTTAAAGTTGAAGTGTTTTATTTTCCAACTATGTCTCATTTTGATGGTAACTCATGAAAGTATCTCCTCTGTGCTTTGGCAAAAATGTGAAATGAAAAAGATAAGACAAATAAAAATTATAAACATATTAAGAGGTATCATAGAGGATATGTGACATGAAGCAGAAGATATATTTTTCCTAATATAAATTTTAAAATATGACTATATTTAATTCTCTATCACAGGAGAAAGAAGGGGATGTATTGATTCAAATAAACAAGTGAAAAATCTTGGATATTGGAGTTGAGACCAATTTTTTTGCTGGTACTATAAACTATTTAGAGAGAGGGCCAAGCCATTCAGACAGGAAAGAAAGAGTGGTGCAGAAACACTCCTGTCATTTGCTGAGGAGAGGGATACTCATGCTTACCTGCTCGGCAGACAGTCACAGCAACTTTATCTTTCTCTCTCACTATATCATTTCAGAAGTTGACAGGGGATAAAAGTGATATTACTCAGAAGGCTGTTTCTAGATGTCTCAATTTCTGGAAGTCAGGATACGTCATTGTGATAAATGTTTCTGAGTATTACACAGGAACATTGGCTCTGGAGTTAGAGAGTTCTGCTAACTGGCAGAAAAGATGATGGATTTAGGGTGACAGTTGTGTTTTGGGCTCAACTATCTCTGATAGGGGCTCTCATACTTCAGTCTGCAGCCTTGATGATTTCTGTTTTGGGGACATTCCTGGCATTCTGCTCAAATGTCAGAATGGATCAGTATCTTTGGAAAAGACTCATGTGTTTGTTGGTCCAGTGTGGCCTGCCCTTAGGGAAAGGAGGAAGCAAATGGCACAGGCCTTTGGTGTCTGGTCCCCTCCCTTTCTGTGCAGGCCTCTCTGCCTTGAGGCCAGCCTAACTCTCAAGACTTCATTTTCACTCAAAGTCTCTGTATCTACTTTCATAAGTAGATTTTGAAAGTGCAGAGACTCAATATAAAAGTGGGGAATTTGAATGATACTAGAGGTCAGTGAGTGAGGATTTGGGGAGTAGTAATTGTAAATGATAACAATATATTAGCTAACATTTTAAATTTTTTTGCAGTACTCAGGGATTGAACCCCAGACCTCACACATACTAGGCAAGCACTCTACCACTCAGCTACATCCTCAGCCCTTTTTGAATTTTATCTTGAGATGAGCTCACTAAGTTGTCCAGGCTAGCCTTGAACTTGTGATCCTACTGCCTCAGGCTCCCAAGAAGCTGGGAATAGCTAACTTCAATCAAGCACTTCTACATGGCAGTGGCTGAGCCAAATGCCACATACAGGATTTAATTATCATAAATACTCTGAACTGAGCTGCATATGTTTTATGTGTTGTGGAAGCTTGAGGAGGTCAGTGGTCTAAGGTCATATGGATACTGACTTGGCAGATTCAGAATACTTATCAGCTAGTCAGCTGCCATATCCCATCTTCTCAGCTATTGTGGTTGTTCTGTAGATTATGCCTACATTTATCAGGGCTCTCTCAAGAACAGATGGGACTCTTAGCAATGTAAGATCAAGGTTTGTGACTTACACTCAAAAGAGGAACTCAGAACTCAGCTAGTCCAAGATGACACGGGGGGGGGGGGGGATAAAAAACACACCTTACTCTCTTATCTTGCAGTTGTTTCCCATTAAGGAGCCAGAGGCTGGGAGAGCTCACTGCTGCAGTCCACATAGACCAGAGCTGCAGGGGCAAGGCAGGAAGTGGCTCTCGCTGCAGGAAGGCAGCCACCAGACACAAGCTTTGCCTCAGGTAGAGGCATGCACCCACTGCCAAGCCATAGCCTATCTATTTACTCCCTTCTTGCCATACCCAACCCTTTTAATTTGAAAAGGGACTTGCTCACTTGCTGAGGGTCTTGTTCAATTACTGAATCTGGCCTCCAACATGCATTCTTCCTGTCTCAGCCTCCCAAGTACTGGGATTGTTGGCATACATCACCATGCATGGCTTCCAGGGCCTCTTATTGGCTGTGTCCATTAAGAAGCAGTAAAAAAGGGGGAGGAAGCTGAAAGAAGCTGGTGAGGCTTCTCAAGGCACAGGGCAGGATACCAGAGTAACTTTGGAGAGACACCTTGAACAAATCTCACCTAGGGCTCATATATTAATCTTTCTCTGAAGAAAAAGCTCAGAAGATACACTATGGCAGCTTCGAGGTCACTGGATCTTTGACCAGCAGCTAAATTTAGGTCAGTTCCCTTTGTGTATACAATATCATTCATTGACACAGAAATGTGACCTTGTGACGTATAAATTTTCTCTGAGCCTTCAGTAAGACTTGCCAATTTGCTTTGCCTTCTAAGTAATAGCTAGCATATTTGCAGAGGGCTGACCTCCCAACATCTAGATGCCTGTGTACTTGACAAATTTGTGACCTTGAGTGGCCTTGGCATGTAGCTATTCCTTTGAGTCTATACCTGGGCCCTGGAATATTTGTGTCCTTTAGATGCCCCTTCTTCTGATAAACTTTCTGAAGGTTCAGCATTTTCTATGTCTCATTAAAATTTAATTTGCTGTAACATTGCCAGGCCCTGCTATAGCTATATTTAAATGGCTTTATTGCCTCTTTCTTCCCCACTGCTTCTGCTTTTGAGGACCTTGAAGTAGTAAATGCCTTCAGTTGGGCCAGCAGCCATGAAGGGCGGGTGGAACTTTGTAGGTGAGATCTGTTTATAGGTTTTGCTTCTCTAAAATGATGTAGGCAAAGATTGTAGGGTTATCTTGACAGTGAAGGAGATGATAGGAAGGGCCTAGTGGGACAGAGGCTGAGACCAGAGGATCCGGGTTCGCGGCCAGCCTCAGCTACCTAGTGAGGCACTCCGCAACTTAGTGAGACCCGGTTTCAAAGTAAAGAATGAAAAATAGGGCTGGGGGTATAGCTCGGAGGTAGAATTCCCCTGAGTTCAATCCCCAGTACCGCAAAAAAAAAAAAAATATTCTTAGTTTGATGTTAGACAACAAAATAAACTTTCTGTTTGAATATTGTTGGGAATCATGCTACACTGTTGAATCCAGAATGAAATGATATAGTCCTGGCCAGGGAAAAGAAGTAGGGGAAATTCTTCCTTAGAGATTTGGACACACTTTACCAATTTCCTGGCCAGGGTGGGGCCTGGCCTGGAAGTTCAGGCTGAGAACAGAATTCCAGGTCCCCTGGGAGGCAGTGTAGCAATTTCTATTCTGAGTTTCAAGATGTGGATTAATTAAAGGAAAGGTTATAATGTTATTCAAGTTGCTAATGTGTGCTTCTTGAAAAGAAAATCAAACCCTCTGCCTTTTAAGTATTTGGTTAATGTAAACTTAAGTCTCTATTGATTTAATTACCATTTGTCATTGTCAGAGATGATCTGTTGAACCAAAGCAAACAGAGGAACATAGGAGTGCATTGGAAAGATTTTAGATTGAAATTTAGATTTTAAGATTGTTGTAAATGTCATTTCTTTTTTTCCTTTCTTTGCCAAATTCCAAGTACCCCTATCTGACCTCTCTTTTCTGCTGTTTTGATGTTATCTGCTTTGTTTCATTTGATTTACTCTGATATTTTCCCTTGGTAGGTAGCAAATGCTTTGTCAGCTCATCTGCCCAATGTCTGGCATATATTAAGTGCTTAGTGAATATTTGTGGAACAATGATGATATTCACTGAAAAAGTTGAGTGTACAGGATCAGAATAGGCAAATAAGCCTCACTCTTTTGGAAAGTCTTTGGGTTTGCCTCTGGGGATGGTGGCTTTGCTGTTTAAGTCTGGACACTTTCTTTCACCATAGCTTATTTTCTTTTTTTTGCAGTACTGGGTACTGGGGATTGAACTCAGTGGCATTCTACCTCCGAGCTATACCCCCAACACTATTTTTTTATTCTTTATTTTGAAACCGAGTCTCACTAAGTTACGGAGTGCCTCACTAGGTAGCTGAGGCTGGCTGCGAACCCGGATCCTCCGGTCTTAACCTCCCAAATGCTGGAATTACAAGCGTGCGCCACCATGCCCAGCTTCACCATAGCTTATTTTCTAATGGCTCTGTTTCCTTTTCCTTTTCTTGGTGATGCCACTTAATCATGTTACACCTTTTTCTTTGGCTTCTTGTCCACTGTCTGTGTTGCTGCTGACTGGGGTCTGCTTCCTCTTTCCTTCATCGCCATATCAATGGCAGCTCCTCTGTTCTCCTTTAGGTCCACAATTTCCACTTCTTGTCCATGTTCTTGTTTTGGGGAGGCCTTGCTTGCCCTCCCTTCTTTGGTTCTTTGACTGTTTTCTTCTGCTGTCCTGAGCAACACACACATGCTCTTTCTAGCACTAGAAACTTCTGCTTCATAACACTGGGATAAGCACTGAAAAGGAGAAAGGACCCTGAACAAGGAGAATGTTCATAACAGGTAAAAATGTAGCCATTGCTTCTTTTCAGATATTCTGTCATTCAATTTGACCTGGTGTTCTATTTCTCTGTGGGATTCTTCCCATCATAGTTTTTCTAGCTTAGTTATTAAAGATTCTTCAAGTACTTACCAAGGCTAGGCATTGTAGGGTCCATGATGAGCACACTCAGTGTTCTTCCATGGAGCTTATAGCCAAATACGGGAGTGTTAAACATTAATCAAATAAGTAAAAAATGCAGCTGTAGAAATGTATAATATGGAAGTATGGAAGATGAGAAATACATGATGATTGGCATGCACTGAGCATTTTTTTTTTTTTTTTGCAGTACTGGGAGTTGAACCCAGAGGCATTCTACCTCTGAGCTACACTTCCAGCCCTATTTTTTCTTCTTCTTCTTCTTCTTTTTTTTTTTTGAAACAGGTTCTCACTATGTTGCAGAGGGACTCACTAAGTAGCTGAGACTGGCTTTGAACCTGCAATCCTCCTGTTTCTAACTCCCAAGTACTAAGATTACAAGTGTGTACTGACAATTTTTCAAAAGCTTTTAATTAGGGGAAAATAAACATACAGAAGATGAATGTACACGTTATAGCTGAATAACTCAATCTCAACATTCCTGTGTAGTTCGCACTAGATCAAGAAAGAGAACTCTACTAGCACCTAGTACCCCCTGTGTCCTCATCGACTTCTGATGCTTATCAAAGGATAAATGGCAATTGCAACTTCTAACACTGCAGGTTGGTTTAGAGGTTTTATCTAGTATGACTGCCTGAAAAGTTTTCTTGAGAAAGTACTACTTGAGCTGAGAATTCAAGGATGAATAGGACAGCTGTGAAGGCAAAGATGGAGGGAAGAGTTTCCAGTCAACAAGTCCATGACAGGAAGAAGCAGGAAGCATTTATATATTATCTAATTAATTAACTCATTAATTATTTAATTTGAATCAGTATGGTGCTGTGGAATGAACTCAAGAGCATTTTAGCTCTGAGCTACACCCCTTAGCCCTATTTTAGTTTTTATTTTGAAACAGGGTCTTGGTAAGTTGTTGAGGTTGGTTTCAAACCAGTGATCCTCCTGTCTCTGTCTCCCAAATATTGGGATTACAAGTGTGCATCACCACACCCAGCAGCTGGAAGCATTTAAAGAACTAAAAGGAGACCATCATGGTTTGGAAAGAGAGGTTTCCTGGTATAGGATGACATTGGTGTGAAAGGTAAGGGTGGGCTATGTAGGAGCTCATGGGCTATGGGGATTGGCTTATCCTAAAATAGTTGATGAGGAGAGGATCAGAAGTTAAATTTAAAGAGATCACACTGGCTGGAGGGTGGACAATGAATTAAAGAAGAGGCAGAGTGAATAGAGGGAGTCCAGTTAGGAGGTTATTGCAGTATCCTAAGCTGGAGAGGGAGGTGGCTTCATCCAGGTGGTGGTAGCAATATAGAGAGGTGGGTGAATTCTTAGAGTTGTTTCAGAGAAAAGATTGACTAGGCTTGTTGATGAATCAGCCATGAAGATTTGAGAAGGAAGATGTCAAAGTCAAGGATGACATCTAGGTTTCTGGCTCAAAAACCTTGAAGAATGATGAAACCAGTTGCTAAGATCATCTGCCAACTGAACAAAATGGCTCTGTGAAATATAGATTTCAGACAAAGACAAGTTGGCAAAACAAAGGATAGATATGATTAGTTTTGTGCCCATCTAATCAAATGGTGGTTGTTACAGATTTGTTCAAGTTATAGATTAGCACATTGGGGTATTAAACAAATGTAACACATTACTCATGTATCCCTTAATTTATTCCCCTTAACTCCACCTTTGAGGAAAGCATACACATACACATATTGGGGTAGTTTTTTAGGTATTTGAAGGAATGATGAGGTATATTGAGTTTGATGGATATGAAAGGATTAATACCTACCTCCTGTTTACATCTCATAAAGCCTTCTTAACAAGCTTCCAGAGGGTTTCAACCGTTTCTTAGGTGATGCTGCTGTGTAGATTTTATTGGTGCCATCTGTTTGTACTTGGAAAGGTGTTGTAACAGTAGTTATCAAATATAAAAACACAAACTCTGACTTGAAACAATTGAATAAGAGATAAGATATTTATGTGAATATCTATTGTGTATGAGAATTCCATATGGGTGGATTAATTTCTTTTATAATCTGAGCATTGTGCCAAGCACTGTATTAGCTATTTCAGATACAAAGATGAGCAACATTGGCTCAATTCACATGTTTATTAAGTTCTTACTTTGTGTTGTGATGGACATTGTGTTTTAATAATGAACTAAAACAGCCATGGTATCTCTGATCTCGTAGAGTTTATTGTCTAGTGGAGGAGGTGGACACTGAATCAAAGAATTAATAAATACATAATCATGATGTGTACTATAAGGGAGAAATATATTGTGTTACGAGAACATAAAAATAGGGGATTGGATCATTCTAGGGACACTAGCAAAAGCTTCCTTAAAGAAGTGAAATTGAAATTGATGGAAGAAGAGTATCATTTCAACAAGAGAAGGTAGAGAGAAGAGAATTTTGTCTAATAGAATATGAGCTATGAGAGTAAAAGCAGGTTAGATTATATATGTCTAATAGGATATTATATTCTAATAGGATATAAAGGTATGAAAGTAAAAGCATGCTAGATTATATGTGAAGAACATATTGACCCCAAGATTCCAGGGGCTTAACAACACAAGGGTTTGCTTTTTCCTCTCATTGCATGACTGATGTAGCCTGATGAAGAGCTTCTATTCTTGTGTGCTTAGTGAGCACTAGCTTATGGAAGCTTCCCCTTCTGAAGTATTGCTAGCATAGCAACATGAGAAGGAACCACATGAAGGTCTTATAATTTTGCCATTCTCTATTCCAATCAGAAGTAACTCATTGCTCCTGCTCATGGCCCATTGGCCACACTGATAACATGACTCCTTCTGACTGCAGGGGATTGTGTGGTTTCAGATTTCTGTGTGAGGTTATGGTAACTTTCACTGCAGTGATGATGATTATGGCTATGTAAAAGAAATAAAGCATATAAATAATCATTCAAGTTATATCCCAGAATGATTTAGTGGTTGATGAGTGTGTGTGGTGAGGGAATGGAAGGCCTTACAAAGAGGGAGGTAACCTTTAGCACCTGGGTGAATGCTAGAATTAGTTTACCATTCACAAGGCTAACAAAGACTTTTGGAGGAGGGAGGAAACAGATGTTATTGAGATGGAATTTAATCTGGGGCATTAATTAGGAGAAGATATTTAATAGGCTTTGAAGCTGAAGGACTAGATTTTGCCAGAGAAGTGAGGGTGATATATGGGATTTTTAGGGATATGCAAATAGAATTTGAAACTAAAGGAGAGAAAGAGGATATGGTAAGATTTTTGTCTCAGCAAACACCTTCATATAGCTGGAACTAGGAGTAAAAAAGAGTCATCAGAGGTGATAGAAAAGGACCAGGGAAAGGATAGTGTATGAAGTTATGGCAGCCAGAATAAAGGTATTTCAGAAGAGAGGAGAGGCTAGCACTGTCAGTCACCCTGGATATTGAAGAAGATGGAGAACAAGAGCAAGTCATTGGGTTGAGGAATTGAGGAATTCCTGGATGACCATTTTTCCCTCCTTCTAGAAAAGGAGAAGATTATGAAATCATGTGAGAACATTAAAGTCATAATTAGGATAATTTTTTGGAGTGGATTTAAATCCTGAACATAATCATAGACACAAAACAAGGAGTATATGGAGAAAAACACAAGAAAATGAGATTTAGAGAAGCCAAGAGTGGCTGGAATATAGGGCTAACCTTAGTAACAGGGAAGGGCATTTATTTCTTAGAAATAAGAGCAATAGAAAAGAGGAGTGTTTGAAAATATAGAAAAATAATTGAGGCAATAAACAGGTTGGCAGGGGGTGATAGAAAGATGAACATATCCTAGATGGGATTCAAGATCCTTAGAGGTTACCTACTCATAATCCTGAAATACCTAATAAGTGGTATGGCAGGACTACATATTCAAGTTAGCTCAAAACAGTCAGAATATCTTGACTATGGGCCAAAATACAGATAACTCTGTTGAAAGGGCTTGTGTTGGGAAGTTAAAAATAGAAACTATGCATTGACTGTTGTGCTATTTTTATGGAGCCTAGTACCAATGTACTGGGTAAATTGACTACACATCTTTTTTTAAGTGGAGTCAGGGTACCTTATATGACTATTTATGAAAATTAATTAATGAGATTATCTTTTTCATGTCAGGAACCTGCTCATTATTACTTTTTATTAAGTGAGCACAATACGTCCTTGGTGGCCTATTGATCAGTGCTATCAGTTTAAAACCTGTCACTCCACCTAGCTGTGAATTGCCTAAAGAAAATTCAATTATACGGTGGTTGACTAAAATAGCTCATGCATAAGAAGGGAATGAATTACACTCATCATAATGCATTCATGGTCTTAAGTCAAATATTTTTTAGGGGATTAGGTCTTCAGTGGTTACTTAATAATGTGAAGTCTTAAGTCCCTTTTTATCCTAATTTAGAAGCTGCACAGTCGACTCAGGTATTGTTTGGCTCTGTTCGAGTCCCTTGCCCAGCCAGATAAATAGAATCTTCCTTGCCCAATACCTGATCTGGGGGGATGAATGCCACTTACAGTTGGAAAATCTCTGTGACTTCACATGTTGTAAAAAGATTGAACAGCCCTGTAGACTCAACTGAAAAGATTAAAAACAAAATCAGGTACCAGTTGTAAAGTATTGATGGATGAATGCCACTCACTTTTCATTTCATACTTGAAGGTTTTAAAAATAACTGGAGGTAATCCCAAACAGACTCAACTTGTCAAAAATATTTGAGAGAGAAAGGGAAAGAGAAAGAGAAAAGGAAAGGGAAAGGGAAAAGGAAAAGGCTTGCTTATAGAGGGGAATATTCAACTGAACCCTATATACTACTGCCCTTCCAATACCATGAATATAGAATAGCAAATGACCTATAGCCTATTGTATGATAGACCTCAGTTCACATGTATTCACTTTACAAGAAATTTAATGAATATCTTCCATGTGAAAGGTGCCATTTCAGAATGTATGGACATCCTGAAAACACAAACTTGAGAATTAGCCCATGAGAAAAGGGATCTTATAGTGTCACACATTGTAGGTAGTAAGGGAAAAGCAAAAATGATTATAATGCAGCCTGGAGTGCTATGGATACCATATGTAGTGTAGGGTCGAAAGAACTATAGGACTTCAAAGAAAGAAGATACCATTTGCAACTAGTGAATCAAGAAAATCTTTATGAAGAAGATGTTACATGAAGAAGATAGTACTTGAAGAAAACTTCAAATTGTGAGGTGGACCCAAGTTATAGTGGCATAGTGAAAGAAAAAGATGGATGGGTAGGGGTGACGATACAATGAGGAGAAGAAGTCAATAAGAGGAAAGTGTGAGATAGGAAAAGATGTGAATGTAGTCATATATTTTGGCAAAGCAAGAGGTGAGGCAAAGGAATAATCTGTGAAGAAGGCAGCTTTGAGCATATTGTGAAGTTTCTAGATGCCTTGGCAAGGAGTTGGTAGTCTTTCAAGTAGAGAAATGAGATAGCAAAATACATTTAAGTAACTTAATCAGGTGGGCATTCAGATAAGTTAAGACAGAGGGAAGAGATACTGAAATCAGGAAGTTGTTGTGATGATGCAAATGAGAAATAAAGTTCTGAGCAAGTAGATTTGCTCTTTAAATCTGACATCAAGGAGAAGGTATAAGATATGCTATAGATGTCATTCCATTGTATATTAGGAAGGAAGGAAAAGGAGATTGAGGATGGTGATAAGATGTCAATATTCTTTCCATCAATAGAAATAGGGAGATCAGGAATAAAGGATTTCTTTTTCTTTTTTTTTTTTTTTCTGATAGCTGGGCGTGGTGGTGCACGCTTGTAATCCCAGGATTCGGGAGGCTGAGTCCGGAGGATCCGGGTTCGCAGCTAGCCTCAGCTACCTAGTGAGGCACTCCGCAACCTAGTGAGACCCGGTTTCAAAATAAAGAATAAAAAACAGGGCTGGGGGTATAGCTCGGAGGTAGAATGCCCCTGAGTTCAATCCCTAGTACTGCAAAAAAAAAATGTAAATAAATAAGTAAATAAATATAAAGGCTTTCTGATCAACTAATGTAATAGGTTTGGATTTGTCCTTAAATCATAGCCACATTAGGATTAATCAGAGATGTTCTTCCATCAGATGCCATCTTGGGCTATAGAAATGATGTTAAAGGTGCGAATCAGTGTCTGAGGAAGGAGTTTGAGAGTGTAGAGCAGGTGGAATGCAGAATCCAGCAGCACACCTGTGGTTAAGAACTGGAAGAGAGAGTACAGACATGTGGCTATGGGAGAAAAGGAAGAAATCGTGAAGGATGGAGAAGAAGAATGAAGCCAGTGCAGTAATTTAGAAGCTGGCGGGAGAAACATTTTTCATAAGCAGGCACTGAGAAAAATGAAGAATGAGAAAATGTCTGGATTTACCCATTAGGATTGCACTGAAAACTGAGGTGCAAGAAGTTATGGGGTAAGTGGGTGGTGCAAAACTGAAAGTAGTGTTTTATACATGACAACTTTCTCTGCTCTATCCTTCTACCTGCCATTAGACTCCATCATCAGACATGGTCCCTAACTTTCTTAGCACTTCTTCCTCAGACCTTGGTTCCCATATGTCCCTTTCTGGGCTGAGGCCTATTAAATCCACAGCCACACTTAATGGGTCAAGAAATGTATGTATTGGAAGCTTCCAATCCAGTGGTGGAGGTAGAATTTATTCTGCTTCTGCACTTCCTGTCTGGTTCTTGGGTATCTACTGAACTGTAGCCTTCACCTAGTCCCCTCAGCATTTGCAGACTCTGTCTGAGCATAAACTTTAGCTTCTGACTCATGATCCTTATATCTGGGACCACTAAAAACTTTGCATGTCCAGAGTAGTCACTTTCTTTGATCTTCTCAGAGCCTATTATACAGGAATAAGAAACCTATCCATTGCCTGAAGGCTGTTCCTATGGGCTTAAAACCATGAAGTTGCCTAGCCCTTTTTGTGAAATGGACCTCTTCAGACCTTGATGGCATTGGTCAGACTCAATTTCACCTTATTCCTTTAGACACTTAATTTTGAACTTCCCATTATTCAATCATGGGGCCAGTCTGTTAGCTGGATCATCTCTACCAAACTGAAGAGGGGCCTTTTCTTTATGAATCTGTGTCACTGAGACCTCAATACTTCCTTGGACAAACCCACTGAATTGTTGTCATATTTGATTGAGAAATTTACTCAAAGTGATGGCTTAGCAACAAGACTAGCATTTAAGACAAGAAAAAATAAGTGAGATGTGAAAGGAACAAGAGGATCAAAGAGCAGGAAGACTGATTCTCAGGAATCAGAGAAATACTGATGTGAAAATCAACGTGCATCTTTTTGGTCAGTGCAATGTGAGACCAAAAAGAGAAGGATAGACAAAGCCAGAGACAAAAGATTAACAGTGATTTGTGCTCCCCCTAACATGCCATTTGGCTTACCACTGGAGTAGAAATCTTTTTGAGCTCGGCTTTCCTGGGTATTTCAGCTATAAGAGGGCATAGGGGTAAAAAAAAATACAGGTTCTGAAAGAGAACCACAAGAATCTTTCCCTTGATCATTGCTTTTCGCTAGAAGATGTTTGCCATTTCCCACAATATAAGATGTCATACTTGAAATAAAATTTCACTGGAACTGATTTATTCAAACCAAGGATTTACATGAATATGAAATCTTGTTCATTTTTTTTTAGCTGATCTAATGTCATGGTAGCTTATCAGCCAGTAGAAGCAGCAATATGATGTGGCTCCATAGTTCAGACTAATGAGCAGAGCAGGGACATGTTAGTAATCACACTGCACTCATGACCTTCATTAGGAGCTGCTGCTAAGATGCTTCATTTGGGAGTGAAGTTGCCTTGAGTTGGCATAAACCCCACCAACTATAGAGCATATCTATCTGTGTGTGTGTGTGTGTGTGTACCATATATGCATATACCATATATGCATGTGCTATATATATGAATATATATCGATGTATGTATATACCTGGTACATAGATGTTTAGACAAGTAATAACCTAGTCAAGGTTATTGAGTATAAAAGAAGATCATTTGGACATTTAAAGCCCTGGGATTACATCGTAGACCAGTTTTGTCTTGGGTGATTGTGGGAAATTTATAAAGCCTCTTGTAAATATGGCCCCTTCATTTGGTAAATAGAGATAATGAAACTTCTCATCAGGGAGCATGTAAAAGAAAGCTATGATAGCGCTTAAAGCCACAGTGCTATGCAAAATACTGTTCTTGAGTTAGAACCAAGACTAAAACACACAGAGAGAAACATTCTGAAAAAAAATGCACAGGTTATACTCTATAGTGTTCTCATTCTCTTTTCCTCCTCTATTGGTGGTGGATGCACATCACCAATGCATTTGGCTGAACAATGAATCAAAAGTGACTCTGGCACAAGCCTGCTGCCACTTGGAGCATTCATTCAGTTAACCAAATTTATATGCTAAAATTTGTCTTCTTTAAGCTGATCTTAAATCCAAAATTCACTGAATCCTATTAGGAACCCTTTTGTCATATTCTCACAATCTATTCCTTATTTTAGTTTAATTTGCCTTACATTTATTGAGTAAGTATCAAACATGTGCAAGGTACAGTGCTGTGGAGAATACAAGATATGCATAGCACGGTCCCTTTCCTCAAGGACTTAATTATTTGATAAAATGAAGATAAGCTAGCTGAAAATTTGCTACTTATAAAGCAGAAATAATGCCAGTGACTTGAGATGAACTGTGTTAAAGGTGAAGTGAATTTTTGAAGCATTCCTCACATATCACCTTATTATTTCTTCCATTCATGTATGGGAGCTCTCAACTGCCTGAAGGCCCTGAGCATGCCATGCTCTGGCCATCCTTCCTCAACACCTCTTTAGTATCCAACTAGTAGGCAACTATTGAAAGAGTTAATGAAATCATCCATCCATCCATCCATCCATCCATCCATCCATCCATCCATCCTTTAATAAAAATCTTCCATATACTACATCATAGGGTCCTGGAGAGTTTTCAAATTAATAAGGGACAACTGCATGAGCCCAATTTCACTCTGGTGGTGAAATTTCACTTGCCAGGAATAGGACTGTTGAAGAAATTTGAGAGGTCAGTGGGGAGAGTCAGCCTCCCGTAGCTAGGCAATTACCTCTTACATGTTAAACTGACTTAAGCCTTGACTGGGGTGTGCATAGCTAAAGGGTAGATTATTTATAATTCATTACTGGTTTTGAATTTTTCTGTTATTTTACTATGAATAGGAATACTTCAGATGTTCTGGGAATTGACTGCAAACAGAATAATCATAAAGACTTATTTCACTTCTGTATGTAACTAATTGTTGGAAATGTGTCTTTTTCTCAGCTTAATATAAATTGGCTTTCTCCCAGGTTTCCTTGGCTCCAAAGAGTTTATTTCTGCATGAGAAGGCCTGGATTGGGAGATTAGGTACTGCTGGATAAAATGGCATGAATCAAGTACCCACAGATAATTAAAAGTTGTCTTCACCTTACTGGGAGATGCTCATTCCCAATGATGGCCATCAATTAACCATCCACACATTGCTAAGGTTTCATTAAATTCTCTGTGGTATCTGGTAGCAAGTGGCAAATGTGTCTGTGAGAGACCCCAGCAGGGTTAACCTTCATGTTCAAAGTGAAGTTAAGGCCAAGCATCATTGTCTCTTGACCTCATACTTGTCCTTTCTAATAGAGCCATCCCCAGAAAGCTCCTGATGCAAAGAATGTCCATATAAGTCTGTCACAACTAATGAATAGAAAATTTAAGTATTTAACCACTTGTCTCTATTAGGACATACAGTCTGCCCATTTCTATCCCCACTGGATTACTGTTACTTGGGCAAAGCATACATATAGCTTCGTTTCTGTTGCTTAGAAAGTAAAAGGTAATGCAAAGAACATTTTTTTCAAGGTCACTTAAAGTGTTGATTAACAAAGAGACCAGAGGGGACTAAATGAATACATAGTTTACAATGAATACTTAGTTTACTAGAAATAATGCTAACAGCAAAAAGCAAGTGAAAGTACTTAATTAGGATGTGCAAAACTTGACCTTTCCAGAGCGCTATGGCATCCTGTAGAAATACAGTATAAACCAGAGGCATGCATAGGATTGCTATAGTCCTGATGCATAGAAAAAGGGATATCATGGCATTCTTTGTCTTGCTCAGCCCATGTGGAGTTAGAGCTTCTAGTTAGTGTTTATCTTTTTAGGTTCTAAAACTTCATTAAGAAGTTCAATCTTCTTTAAAAGTTGAATGAATGTTTAGAGACAAGCAGAACAATTTATTTTTAATTTTACTCCCTTTAGAAAACACTTGATATAATTTAATTGGGACAGGACCACAAAGTTCCAGAGTGAGTTCTCCATTCCCCTGGATCTCTCTGCCTGCTTGGATGAGTGGAGGCAGGTACTCTGCTGGTAGTTCAAGTGGAAACCACTCTGGAA
Source organism: Graphiurus murinus (assembly GCA_004027655.1). NCBI lineage: Eukaryota > Metazoa > Chordata > Mammalia > Rodentia > Gliridae > Graphiurus > Graphiurus murinus. The sequence continues at coordinate 3,290 of PVLC010000367.1, read as the reverse complement.
TAGTTCCAAGAGTATCATCCTAAGTTTGTTCTGCAGCTACATATTGGGGTTGTCTAGTGCATGTGCAAGTTGAGTGGGGGTATGTGTGTAAGTATATATTCTTGAGAGTGGATGTCTGTATATAGGACGAGTGTATGCTGGAATCAGAAATTTTTACTGGAGTTCTGGGGGTTCCAAAGAACTAGATTATGCCATTTGTGCCAACATGCCAATTAAAGAGACCAGTGGGGTGAAAACAAGAAAGGAACTTTAATCAGTATAGCTAAACTGGGAAGACAAGAGGACCAGTGTCTTTAACCCTGTCTTCAGTGTTACTGACATTAGCTCCCAGATTATGTAAGGAAGGGGGCCAGAAGTATGTATTGTCAGGCATTGTTGGTCAAACCGTGGTCTGGTTAGTCATTATCTCAGCATTGGACTTTCTTGGCAGCAGTCATAAGAAATTTGCTGTTGCCTGCTGGTAGTTTCAACTGATCATAAGATATTTATCAATCAGAAATGTTGTTTCTGGAATCCAAGGTGACTGCAGGAGAGAATGACTCAGAGCAAAGGAGAAAATGCAAAATGGGAGGCAGAGATGCCAAGTTTATATCTTGCATCTAGTTACCCATTGGACATTTGCAAGCCAAAGTGAAGGGTTGATACTTTTAGCACAACTCTGATTACAAGAGGAATGGGGTGGTCTGGACATTGGAGCTGCCTCATTTCTTTGGTAGAGGATGTGTCTATTGGGAATTGTGGACTGATTCAGTCTTCTTTTACAATAGGACAAGTAGGAAAATTTATGGGGGACTTTTTCCCAGCCTCCTTTGCTGATTTCTTTTCCTTTCCTTCAGTTTCCAAATTATCACACTGGACTGCCTGGGGTTTTGGTCCTTGGTCTTCTTCCTTTTTCTATTCTTCCCGAGATGATTTCATCTGGTCTTATGGAGCTCATCCAATCTTTATTTCATCTCCATGCCCTCAACTCTCAAATTTTATCTTCAGTCTGAACCTTTCCTCAGAACTCCAGAATATTACGTCTTACTACCTATCTTATATATCTTCTTGAATATCCAATAGGTTTTCAAACTTATCCATAACCAAACTTCTAATATCCCTATTTCTCCAAAACCTGTTCCTCTGATTGCCTGGCCCATCTTGGTAATACAGGTCCAAACCATTCTTTCCAGTTTGAAGACCAGAATCCTAGGAGTCACCCTTGGCTCTCTTACATGTCTCAAATGGCAAACCACCAGCAGATTATCCACTTTCCCTGCCTGTTACCAACTGGCCCAAGTCTCTGTTTTTCCCTCCTGAATTATTTAAATTGCCACTTAGTTGCTCTCCCTACTTGAACCTTTGCCCCCTACTGTTTATAGGAGTAAGAAGAGGGAAAAGTAGAAAAAGAAGAGACCTTGAAAGGGGAAGGGCAAGCTGTAGAAAAAAGGAAAGTTGTCCTTCAGATTGCATTTTGCATGGTTTTGAATTTTCACCAAGGATCTTATCTGGGTCATCTAGCTTCCAAATTCCCATTTGTATTCCAGATTCTCTGTCCATTTGCCTATGTGACTGCTATTGTTACCTAATTAGAGTCTTGATGCTTAGTTATGTTCTCTTAATTAAAAAGGAATATTTACAAGTTGTTCAAAAGATGGTGTTTAAGATACATTAGCAGTGAATCCATGGTTCTCTACTATTGTTACACAAAGAATAGCTGAAAAACCATCAACATTAAAGGAGATGGTATAGTTTGCTTTGAAGAAAAAGTGAGTAGTTGTCAGAATCATCTCCTATGGAGAATAGGATCTTTGAAGGGTTTTTTGTTTGTGAATGTCCATGTATTTGCATGCATGAAGATAGCCTTATCTTTTCTCTTTTAAATATAATGTAGAGATAGTGTAGTATATAATTATGGACAATCAAATCTATTCATATGCTTGGTCTGTGATATTTCCAACTGAGAATTAGATGTTCTAAAATGGAACAGTTTTCACAGACCTTAAAAATAGTGATTAACTCCTCCTCCACCACCACCAGACCCCACTGTCTTGCCAGTTCTCACCACCCCTAGCCAAAGCTGCAGAACAGGTTTCAAGCCAGCTCGCTGGGCATGTCTCTTTAATAACTGATATGGTAATCTTTCATGTTTTTTTTTTTTAAACAAAAACTCAGATCTGTACAAAGATTGATTAAATCTGTTGAGAATGGGTGTTTTGAGTGTTCATTGAATTTCACATGTGATATAAACTTAAAATCACTTTAAATATATTTTCACTCACGTAGATTTTTTATTCTTTCTTAAAAAGGTGATTGGTATATTCAGTATAGCACACAGAGCCTTGAGTTCACTTTGACTGGAACCAAATGGGGTGAATAGAGAATGCCAACATGGCTCAAGCCTGTTGGAAGCCAGCACCAGCCCAGGAAGCTGAGTGTGTATAGTCTTTATGGAGCATAAAACTGGTGGCGTTTTACATAGTGAACCTCAGAAGAGAAAAAAAATAGACCTGCCTTTCACTAAGAACATTAGAGAGTGAAATTTCAGAGTATTTTGTACTTCGTTCTAAAATTAGAAAAACCTAAACTCAGTGGGATTTAGAAACATCTGGAATTTCTCCTTGAACACAATTTAGAGGAAGAGGCTAAGTGGGTTGTGGTCTCAGAGCTAGCAATGGTTGGTGAGAAGTCTGGTAGGCTCAGAATGCCTATTTCAGCAATTTCTCCTAGAAAGTAATTTCAAGGATAGATCTTAGACTTTCTATGTTTGTACTTTGATGTGTGAATGTTAAAGCTTTATATAAAAATGAAAGAAAATCTTCATTGAAAGAAATTATGCTTTTAATGTTTTTAGGTTAATGCATTCAATATTTTTGAAAGATTTAATTGAGCTTATCAGGTTAACACTGAGTAAACTCAAGTTTCTAAGTTTCTGGGGCATTCATATTTTTAGAAGGTATTATAAGTTATCTTGTGGAATGTTAAAAACAAAAATACAATATGCAAAGGCAGGTTGAGGCTTTGTGGAGCTTAATCATAAAATTTTTGAGAGCCGGGCGTGGTGGCGCATGCTTGTAATCCCAGCATTCGGGAGGCTGAGACCGGAGGATCCGGGTTCGCGGCCAGCCTCAGCTAACTAGTGAGGCATTCTGCAACTTAGTGAGACTCGGTTTCAAAATAAAGAATAAAAAATAGGGCTGGGGGTGTAGCACGGAGGTAGAATGCCCCTGAGTTCAACGCCCAGTACCGCAAAAAAAAAAAGAAAAAAAAATTTTGAGGACATTCTTTTTTTTTTTTTTTTTTTTTTTTTT
>PVLC010000366.1:176282-228231 GCA_004027655.1 Graphiurus murinus | reverse complement strand
GGCGCCGCGGCCGCGGAGACGGGCTTCTTTGCTCTCTCTGGTCGGTCTTCCGGGTTCTGCTCAGCTGTATTCCAGTTTTCGCAGCGTTTTCCACCTTTTTGTTGCTTTTTTTCTTTTTTCAAAAAACTGGATCCACGACTGCTTTGAATCGAGCTCACAGCGGCTCTTGAGACGTGTCTCACTCCGTCGCCATCTTCCCTTAAAAGGGGAATTTCAATTGCGTTTAGTATTTAATAATTACGATGTTTGTGCTGAGCTTTCTCAGAAACCCAGATTTGAATTACAATTATACTTTGTTAGTTACATAACATTAAGAGACTTAAACTAGGGTTCATTTCTTTTTCTTAAATGGAAATAATATAATAATGTATTATTACAGAATAAATTGTACCCCCTTCCCCAAATTTATATGTTGAAGTCCCACTACCTTGTAATGTGACCATATTTGGAGACAGAGTCTTTAAAGAGATAATTAAGATAGGTCATCAACCTGGGCCCTGGTCTGGTGTAACTGGTGTCTTTATAAAGAAGAGGAAATTTAGGCACAGACATAGGCAGAAGACAACAGGGAGAAGATGGTGATCTGTGAGCCAGTGAAAGTCCTGAACAAATTTCTTCCTGGTCCTTGGAAGAAACCAACTCTGCCAACACCTTGATTTTATAATTTTAGCTGCCAGAGCTATGAGAAAGCAAATTTCTGTTGTTTAAGCCACCCAGTTTGTGGGATTTTGTTATGGCAGTCCTACAGTCTGATACATCAGAGCTGATATTCAGCAGGTAAGTAACCTCCAGGATGTGTGGTCATGAGTTACGGCAGTACTGAAGAGTCAGTACAGGCTGTGATGGTGGTTACCGTTTTGAGTATTACCTCCTGATAATGCCTACCATGTAGAGTTTGCAATAATGCCTACTGGATAATAGGTACGCAATATGTTAATTTGTAGTTAATTCAATTAACTTAATATTAATTTATAATTCCAATATTATTAAGCTTAGTTAAGTTGACCATTATAAACTTAGGCAATTAACATATCTTTTCCCAAGTGAACATCTAAGGAAATTTGTAAGACATAGTACAGTAGGGAGTATTACTTAGGAATGAAAGAAGTGTGCATGGGAGGTTTTGTCTTTTTCTTTTTTTTTTTTGGTACTGGGGATTCTACTCAGGGCTACACCCCAACCTTATTTTATTTTTAATTTTGAAACAAGGTCTCACAAATTTGCTTAGGCTTATCTCAAATCTGCAATCCTCCTGTTTCAGCCTCCCAAGTACTGGGATTACAGGAGTGGGCCACCACACTAACATGGGAGTATTTGATAAGTCATATTCCAATTGGGTCATCTTTGAACATTTTAACTCTGTGTCTCTATGTAAAAACTTCGAGAGTATTAATTAAACGAGAAAAGTTTTAGCTCCGTAGAGTAGGATCTTCAATAATGTAATATAAGGAGCTCCAGTTGTTCAGTGTGGGGATAACTTGGTTTACATTACATTTTTGGCAAGATCATGTTGCCGAAAAACTTCCCCAATTGCATATGTGGGAAAACACAAGACACGCAGCAAATGGCAATCCATTAGTGTGTCAGAGTACATTCTGAACATTCACTAAAAAGTGATAATGCTTTGTGCATGTAAAAATTAAAAATAATGTATCTGTATATAACGCAGTGCAATTGTGATTATGAAGATATTTCCACTTCCAGGGCAGGAGCGAATATAAGTGTGTACTAATCTGATGTTTGATATGGCAGCAACTTTTGCCAGTTGGCTTGTCCCCAGAACTATTACTTTTAATGTGTTCCTAAATGTGCTGTGATCACCATTGACCAACAGCAGGACATTCTGATACCTAAAGTATTTAAACTGAATGGAGAAAAACATACTATCCAGACTTCTGAGCTACTTTATATTTTTTATAGGAAGGAAAAAGGAACTAGATGAAGCGATAATTACTAGTTATTTATTTAAATACATCTAATGGACATTAACAACCAAGGGCAGTAATTACATGAAGAAAACATCTGGAGCTGATTTTTTTTTACAGTGAAAAGAAATATTTGCTATATTCTTGGCTACTTCCATTAATTCACATTTTTGGACACATTTTCATCTCTTTGGAAGAGTTCTAATTCCTTCTGCTTTTATATAGCTCATAGAGGAAATGAGTTTTTAGGTAGACCCACTCCTGTTAAGTAGTTTTCTTTAATCAGCACTAAAACTTATATACTGAGAAAAGTGATTGTTTATAAGGTCTTCATAGTTTTTCCAGGATGGTATGATATAAATGTGGAATATTCATTATAACAGGGACATTTAAATCTTTTCTTTGGTTGTAATTTTGTTGCAGGAAACATCCTCTATTAAGAAGTTCACATTTGACTACTTTGCAGAATTTCAAATGATTGGTGGTATTGACCCAAATTTATCTAATTACCTTTTCCACAAGAGTCACATTAACTTTTCTTAATGGCAGATCTCTCTCTCTCTGTGACTTCTAAATATTTTATTAAATCTAGTTCCTATGTCTGCCACACTACAGGACTATCTTGTGGAAAATCATAGAAAATTAAACTTGCTGATGTATTCTTGATTTGATGTTCAGTAGAGTTATATTAAAACTGTCTTCAGTGACTACCTGCTTAGTGTTCATAGATCTCAGCTTTTGTAATGTACATCTTCAAATATTTTTCTCATATTACTTGATAAAATAATATATTTCAAATCGGAGAGATAAGATAAAGCTTATTGAGGCCAGATTTCAAAACATAATTCAGGTACCATAAGTATATATATATTCAAAGTGGTTGTTTTATATTCAGAATAAGCATCAAAAAACTGCATTTATTCAATTGTGCATAGCAGGGACTAAATAAAATGTACATATTACTAACAAAATGTGGGAAATAAAAACAATCCAGGTGTGACAACATCGTACTTAAATGGAAAGAAAGAGACTACTGACTGAGTGACCATAATACAGCATCAACTTTGTACATATAAAAGAAATTGAAGAATTAAATGTAAAATCTCAAATAATTAAAAGTCTAAAAAAATAACATGGTCCTACTTCTTTTTTACAAGTATCAAAAATGTTAACTGATTATAGAGATGCCAATTCTGCCATAGGTCTCAGAAATATTTTAAATTTATGTCTGTTCCTTCTCATCTGCAAAAGTTATGTTATTTTCATGTGGAATGAGGAGAGAAATTCTTTAAATATGTGAGCCTAATTTTGAGTCACAATCGCAAGGTTTACTATGCTTAAATATTTAGTTATTTTTAAAAGGCCCCAAAGTGAAGGTAATCCCTTTCAACTATTTATTTTTAAATTCTAAATGAGATCTTAGTTAAAACTGTGTAGTAAGATATAATCAACTCCATCATTCAAATGAGAATTATCACTTAACATTCTGATTATAACAACATGTGAAACAAAAGTTTATATATTGTAACACCCAAACAATATGGAGAAAAATAAAATTACTTCATCACTGAAGTGAAATGTTTTAACATTGTATTAATTTTTTAAATTCAAACTTGTTTTAATTTTTAACTTTCACTTTTAATTGACATGTAAAAATTATACACATAAATATGTGATGCCTTTTGATATTTATTTATTATATAATCAAATCAGGGTAAGCATATTTATTTCTTTGTTTATTAGTTATTTGTGGTAAAAACATTCAAAATCCTTTCTCCTAGCATTTTGAAATATGCAGTACATTATCATTATCTATAGTCACTTTTTGTGCAATAGTACACCAAAACTTCTTTCTCCAATTTAATTGTAATGTAGTCACTTATCAACCAACCTTTCCCCATCCCAGCTTCTCCTACACTTTCTCCAGCCTCTGGTGAACACTATTCTACTCTCAATGTCTATGGGAAACCTTATTTCTCATACTTCTTTTTTAAATTACTGATAGAGTGCTGGCAAAAATAATTTATAGCATCTCATTGCAATGAAATTCTTTGTACATCACTAAAAATAGCAGAGTAGATACATATTTCCAGTGTGAAAGCAAATGATAAACTAACAGGTATTCTATAATGCTAATGACTTAAATGAAGTTTGAAGAAACTCCTCTTTGTGTGACCTTTATCTGTGTATGCGGATATTTTTCTAGAAGCAAATTTAGAATTCTCTAGTAAAAAAGTTGGACTGTTGATTTAGGTGGGGAAAATTTTTATACTTTGAATTTTACATTCTCATATAATGTTTGAGTTTTTACTCATGTCGATATTATACTTGTATAGTTTAAAAACAAATATTTGATTTTTTAAAAAGATTATTTGGTTTTCTCAGACTTTGCCTGCCCCAAGTTGTACCCTAGGGCAGATGGTTTAAAATGGGCACTCAACCCAGTTTATGCAAAAAGCTAAGATGTTTTCTCATTTTCCATCTTGAATTTCTGGTCTTCTCTGTGTTGGCTTCACTCCAACTTTTAAGATGTTGTGAAGGAGACAGCTGCTCAGGGATTCAGCTCTCATCCTCAGAGCTGTCCTTCTAGGCATGAGAGGGCGATTCTCCCTAGTCACACGAAGGAACTCTTTTTTTTTTTTTTTTTTTTTTTTTTTTTTGCGGTACAGGGGATTGAACTCAGGGGCATTCTACCTCTGAGCTATACCCCCAGCCCTATTTTTTGTTCTTTATTTTTGAGACCGAGTCTCACTAAGTTGCGGAGTGCCTCACTAGGTAGCTGAGGCTGGCCTCGAACCCGGATCCTCCCGTCTCAGCCTCCCAAATGCAGGGATTACAAGTGCGCGCCACCATGCCTGGCTAAGGAACTCTTAATTATCCCAGTTTGCATCACTTGCTGAAGTCCTGGACCCATCCATCACATAGGAGGGGTGATTGCCCTGAGATCCAAGACCAATTATTGTAGCAAAGAAACCCAAGTCCAGCAAAAGAGGATATCCTGTTTCTCAAAGAAGGGAGTGGTACAGACTGGGCGTGGTGGCACACATCGGTAATCTCAGTACTTGAGAGGCTGAGATAGGAGGATTGCAGGTTTGAAGCCAGCCTCAGCAGCTTAGTGAGACTCTTAGCAATTTAGCAAGACCCTATTTAAAAATAAAAAGAGCAAGGGTGTAGCTCAGAGGTAGAATGCCTATGGGTTCAATTTCCAGTATTAAACCAAACCAAAGAAGAACAGGACACACACACACACACACACACACACACACACACACACACACACACACACATCCCATATATTCTTTTAGAAGTATATTTAAATATCATAGTGATTATTAAAGTATAAATTCACTTCAATGTGTTAAAATCAGCATCTGCTATTGATTTTATTGTAATTGTCATATATACAACAACTCTGTCCATAAATATTTGTCACATTGTAGATTTTATTAAACATTAAGTGCTATTTTTTTTTGTAGAAGGGAATAAACTAGTTTTATTACCAGCTAAAACTTTTCTCATGTTAACAGCAGCAGAGACCACTGTTGGAGGTCTGAATTAGGATATTGGCAAGATTAATGAGAATGGAGGCAGATTGGGGGAGAGATGTTGGTGAGAAAGTGAAATTGATTGCCAATCCTGGGGCAGAGGAGAGGGAATAACAAAAATTACACTGTACCAGTGACTGGTAATTATTTTAAAGACTTTACAACGAAACGAGTGTCCAGATATATGACAGTCAAGGAACAGATGCAGTGAGATATTTTGCTTTTCTGCTTGTATTTAACTCACCACATTTATGCTGAAATGATGCATCCTGTATTGTTTATTTAAAACAAGGGGATTACTGTGTAAAGGAAGGACACCTAGGGATGAGTGGACAGGCACACACAACACCAATATGCAGACTGAAGCAGGATCTGTGTGTTTGGGTTTGCTTTCTGCAAGCAACATTTTCTGTAGCAAATGCTTGATGGTACAATCAAAATGTCCTTGGAAGAACAATACTGAGAAAACCCCACTGGCCAAGGAAAAAGTGTGATTTAATAGTGACACTTTGTCCTGATGCTTGTAGCTGTGAGCAAACTGGGGTGCTAAAGAGAGATTGAAGAGGATGGAAGGTCAGCTGTTACATTTGAAAAATGTTTTTCACTGTAAGAAACATTTTTTTACCAACCACGAAAGCAACAGACATACTTTGAACACCTACTATCTGGCCTAGCTCTGAGGTTTCTGGAATGAATTTGAATTTGCCTTTTGTTTGCCAGAAGGAAATTCATTAAGGGCAAATAATCCATCCGTCTTCGCTTCCTACCACAGCTTAGTAAGTGCTCAGGCCATGTAAGATGTGGCTAATTCGATGTTTAATGTCTGTTGGCCCGAAGAGAAAGCAATCTCATTGGAGTGCACTATGAAACTCTGTCCTAGGACTGCCCAATCCGGGCTCTAGAATCGCCCCTGCCAACAATAGGTTGAGTCTTCTCTTGACAAATTCTTTGAAGACTATTATAAAAATTTAAAGAGAGCCACAAAAGAAATTTTGGTTTCCCATTATTAAATACTCTCTTTTCAGCAGGAGCAGCAGGGATTAAAAAAAAAAAAAAGGCTGAGTGAGAAGGCAATGGGGTTCAGAGAGCCTGATCCGGCTATGATATAGGGAAGTGCTTGCCTGGGCTCAGCAGAGGTGGGACCCACCCCATTCCTGGGACCCTGTGCTGCTGCACACCCTTGGCTACCTCCTTCAAGGCTCAGGGGTGAACGTGGCTCCTTGGGTCCCTGGAGAGGGAAAGGAAGGAGGGGGGCGCCAAGGAGGACATGCATGTGGAGATGAATTGCCCTCACTGCAGCTTCAGGCTCCTGATGGGCTTGTTCTGCACATGAAACTCCTGGAATCCTTGGGAAGGGAAGCTTCTCTCAGAAGGTTGAGTCGAAGAAGCCAGTCTCAGAAAGACAATAGCACATGATCTCACACATATGTGGATCTAAAACAGAGGAATGCACAGAGGAGAGTAGGATGGTGGTTTGCCAGGGTTTGGGTGGAGGAGGGTCAAGGGAATGGGGAAATGTTGGCTAAAATAAAACATTTCAGCTGGGTGAGGTGGTGCACGCCTGTAATCCCAGTACCTGGGAGGCTGAGACCAGAGGACGGCAGATTTGAGGCCAGCCTGAGCAATTTAGCGAGACCCTATTACAAAATAAAAGAATGATAAAATAGGGTGGGGAATGTGGCCCCTAGCTTCAATCTCCAGTAACACACACACACACACACACACACACACACACACACATACACACACATACACACACACACACATACACCTAAAAAAGTTTCAGCTAGAGAGGAAGAATAAGTTCAAGAGATTCTGTTATACAAAAGGGTCTCTACAGTTATAGCAATGCATTCTGTACTTGAAAACTGCTAAGCCAAGAGATTTTAAATATTCTCAACACACCGCACAAAAAGTATATGGAGTCTCAGTATGCTAATTACGTTGATTTAGTCATTCCACACCAGATACATATAACAAAAGATCAGATTGTACATGATAAATGTATATAATTTGTATTTTTCAATGAAAAAATGAAAGAACTAGAAAAAGCAAACAAAAAGTAAGTATGGTGGGAGTGAGGCAATCAACTCAAGGTCACCTGAAATTATGATTGGCCCGTTAATTAGCCCAGGGCAGAGTTAGCGATCACTGCTTAAGCAAAAGATTTCCTAAGGCTGCAACAAAAGTGTTTGATGTAAGTGCCTGGGGCCTGAACATGAGGTAGAAGGACTTCGAAGGATTCGTGGCTTCTGTACCATGATTCTCTTGAGCTTTCTCCACTGTTCCCACCAAGTCTGTGCTGCTCAGGATGATTGAAGCCAAGGTAAAGGAGCAATAGAAGATGCCAAAATATCAAGAAGATATTACAAAAGATAAATGACTTAAAAAAAATGACAGAAGCAATGAACAGGCTGTGCAAGCAGAGCAAAATCCTTTGGAAAACTGCAGCATTGAAAGACCACCGAGGCCGGGCGTGGTGGCACATGCTGGTAATCTCAGTACTTGGGAGGCTGAGACAGGAGGATCACAGGTTCACAGCCAGCCTCAGCTAGTGAGTGAGGCCCCCCCACAATTTAGTGAGACCCTGTTTCAAAATGAATAAAAAATAGGACTGGGGGTGTAGCCTGAAGGCAAAATGCTCCTGGGTTCAATTCCCAATACCAGGGGCAAAAAAAAAAAAAAAAAAAAAAAAGACCCACTGAGTATTTCATAGCAAAAGTCCAAGCTTCTGTTGGTTGGAGATGGTCATTAAACAATTTAACTTAATCAACCTTTTCTAGCTCTGTGTTTTCACCTATCTCCAGTTCTACCTTCACCCCCACTTCTAGAAGTACCTGCTATCACCACTTCCTGAGAGTTTTGCCATCTGTGGCAGCAATTGCTATCTATCTATCTATCTATCTATCTATCTATCTATCTATCTATCTATTTTTTTTTTTGCAGCCTGTTTAGGATTCAGGTTACTTAGTTCATCTGTGATCATTATCATTTGTCCATTGAGATTCAGCTTTATAAATTCCTCCATTCAGGAAATGGACAGAGACACATAGAGATCTTCAATTCACTTTCCTTCACCAGAAGACCTAGATATTTTAGTAGATGAAATTCAAGGAAAAGATAATCTTTTTTCTTTCCCTCCCTCCCTCCCTTCCTCCCTTCCTCCCTTCCTTCCTTTTTTCTTTTTGTACTGAAGGTTGAATCCAGGGGTATTCTACCTCCAAGCTACACGCCTAGCCCTTTTTTATTTTTTGTTTTTGAAACAGGATCTCACTAAGTTGTGGAGAGCCTTACTAAGTTTCTGAGGCTGGCCACGAACCTGCTATCCTCCTGTATCAGCCTCCCAAGTACTGAGATTACAAGTATACATCACTGTGCCTGGCTGGAACAGATAATATTCGTCTTAAGTAATCTCTTTCTGAGAACTGAAAGAATTATTTCCAACTCATTTTTTATCAAGGAATATAATTCTCATACAAAAATCAGAGCACAGGGAAATATTTTTGAGAAAACGTGCTTTATTTTCTCACAAATATTAGGAAACAAAATAATTTACATTAGAATACTTATATTAAATGCTTTAAAAGAAATATCTTGGGCAAATTGGATTTTAACCAGGAATGTAAAAATTTTCTGAACGTTTGAAAATATGTTAACATATCTTTATGAAATAGAAGAGGCATGTGGTAATATTTTCCATATCCATCCAAAATGAGAAAACCCCAGTGGAGTGATGGAGGGGTTTTGGGAAGGGTGATGGCGGTGGTGGTAGAGAGAATTAACAAAGGGAACACTTCCACTGATGTTATGTATGCATATGAAATTACCAAAGCCAATCTCAGTATCATGTATGGGGAAGGGTCAGAGTAGGGAGGGAGCTGGGGAAGTTCACCCACGGCTGTGTGCATGTGTGCCTCTATCACTCGGAAATACACTATGATGTGAGACCACAATGCACTAATAAAAGTATAATAAATATATGTGATTAAAAAACTCACAGAAAACTAGAAATAGAAAAATAAGAACATGCTAGATTCCTACCAAATATGAAGACTAAAGATTATCTATGAAATATCAAGACTATAACTTCATAGTTAACATGAGATGTACTCTATTACATATCAACAACCAGAAAAGGATGCACTTATCCTTGATTCTAATCATATTTTGCTGAAGTTTTAACCAGCTCAGTGGGTAAGAATAAGAAATAAATGAGCTGACAATTTTTTGAAAAGTAAATACAGCTCTCATGATATATCGATAAAAAGATGATTTACATAGAAAATCCAAGAGAATCTACAGGCAAAGTATTAAGACTACTTAAGAGAGCTCAGCATGATTACAGATTACACAGTAAACGTGCAAAAGTTAATTGCGATTTTCTACATCTGCACAATAAAAAAAATGAAAATGTAATTTTTAAAGACAGAAAATATAGACAGGTAAAATATAACAAATGGGGGATTTAGGCTTACAGAGAGATAGTTATAAAACTCTACTGACAGATATATTAAAAGATGTGAATAAAAGGGAGTATACAGTTTTGAGTTAGAAATTCAAAAGAACAAATATGTCCCTTAGCTCCTAATTAATTTTAATTTATAATCTTGCCTAAAATCTCAAAAGAGTTTTGGCGATTTTATATGAGAAACTGAAAAGCAGATTCAGAAATTCTCATGGATATTTAAAGGTCAAGAATAACTGTAATAACTTAAGGAACACAAATGGTAAGGGTTCACCTTAGCAGCTACGAAGGCCTGTAATGAAGTTGTAAAAATATAAAAAGTGACAAATTGATGTAGCATTGAATACCAGACTAAAATAATGCAAATGATTGCTAAGAATGAGACTCATTCATATGAAAAGTTATATAAATTATAGAGATATCATTACAAATTCATGGAGGACAAGTGGTCATTCAATACCCGAAGCAGGAACAATGGGAACAGTAAAATAAAGTCCCCATCTTGCAGTATATACCAATTTACTTCAGGCAGATTTAAGGCCTAAATGTGAAAAAGACATACTTTAAAACCTTTAGAAAGACATTAGAGTGAATCACAATTTCAAGCCAGGAGAGGTGGTGTACACCTGTACTTGGGAGGCTGAGACAAGAGGATCACAGGTTTGAGGACAGCCTCAGCAACCTAGTGAGACCCTATCTCAAAACAAAAAATAAGGGGTGGGGGTGTAGCTTGGAGGTACAATGCCCCTGGGTTCAGTCCCCAGTAACACACACACACACGCCACATCATGATTTTAGCATAAGGAAGTTTTTCTTAAATAAGATTAAAAAAAGCATAAACCAAAACTTAAATGAATTGATAGCTTGGTTCCCATTAAAATCATAATTTTCTGCATTCAAAGGCTGCAAAAATAAAAACAAGTTAAACCTTGACCAAAAACATTTCTATCATCAAAGAATTAGTATTTAGGATGTGTGGAGAACCACACATTAATAAGATAAAGATATCAAAACAACATAAAATGGATAAAGGAAGTTAGTATACAATTCATAGACGAGTAAGCCAAAAATTGGCAATAAAAATCTAAATTGTATCATTGTGAGGAAAATATGTACTAAAACCTGAATGAAATATGTCATATGCATGGGATTGGATTTAAAAATCTGATTTCCTAGTATGTGTGAGGTATGAGGTTCAATCCCCAGCAGCACACACATACAAACAAAATAAAGCAAAAACAAAACAAAAGAAAGGAACAAAACAAAAACAACCACCTTATATTCTGTGAAAGATCTGGAGTCTCAAGGACTCTCATCCATAACACAAAACCATTTTGGAAAATGATTTGATCATGTTTTCAAGAGACTCAAACCTGACTCAGAAATTTGCACTCCCATGTGCGTAAGGAAACACACAGCAAAGCTTTTCATTGAGGTGGTGTTTTGAAGAGGCTTAAACTGCAAACAACTTAAATATTCACCCATTCAGGAGCAGATAATAAGTTGCAGCATTTCCACACAGTACACTCCCACTTAGCAATTAGAGTGGAAAGCGTTATGTACCTCACCATTGACAAGGCTCACAAAGAACACAGAGAATCAATAATGCAAGTTGAAGCCAGGCCTGGGTGCACACTTGTAATCCAGTACTTGGGAGGCTGAGACAGGAGGATCGCAGGTTTGTGGCTACTTAGGCCCTCCACAACTTAGTGAGACCCTGTTTCAAAATAAAGAATTAAGAAGAAAAATAGGGCTGACGGTGTAGCTTCAGAGATAGAATGCCCCTGGGTTCAATCCCAGTACTGAAAAAAAGTTGAGAAACAGGGAGCAGAGCATAGTGGCTCACATTGTAATCTCAGTACTTGGGAGGCTGAGACAGGAGGATTGCAGGTTCAAGGACAGCCTCAGCAATGTAGTGTGACTCTCAGCAACCTAACGAGACTGTGTTTCAAAACTAACTAAATAAAAGGCTGGGGTGTAGCTCGGAGGTAGAACACCCTGTGTTCAAAACAAAACCCCCAAACAAAACATGTAGTAAAACAAAAAATTGTTTAGGGATATGTACATGAAGAAAAATTATTAAAATGTGGATGAGAAATGTAAATACCAAATTTAGGATAGAAGTTTAATCTGAGAAAGAAGGAGGAGAATGGAATAGAGAGAGACAGTAGAACTTAACAGTATCTGATACCTCTCATTTCTTTACAAATACTCTAAGGCAAATATGGTAAAATATTAAGTTTGACAAAACTGATGTTGAGCATTTTTTCTATAGTTTTGCATATGGCTTGAATATTTTGTAATACAAGGTAAAATTTAAAAAAATTTAGTTATAAAAATAAGAAATGTGGGTGCTAATTAAAATATTTGATTTTTTGTGTGTGTGGTACTGGGGAAACCAAGCGTGTTCTACCTCTGAGCTACACCCCAACCCTTTTGACTTTTCTGTTTTAAGACAGGGTTTTGCAAGATTGCTGAGAATCTCATTACATTGCTGAGGCTGTCTTGGAGTCTGTCATCTTCCTGTCTCAGTCTCCCAAGTACTAGGATTACAGGCATGTGTTACCACACCCAGCTAAAATATGTGATTTTTCATGCCAGTGTTCACTGTGAAAGATGTTTAATTTTCCTTCTTCATGTTTATTTATTTGTTTGTTTATTTATAGAGTATGTCTGTTTCCTACTTTCCTAATTTTTTAAAAAAGCTGCTAGCAGAAACATACATTGTATTTTGTTTTGTTTTATTTTTTTGTATTTTAAAAAAACATAGATCAAGTCATGTCACAAGTTGATGGGCCCACTAAATGCTTTTCTTTTTTAAAGGTAAAATAAATATTTTTATTTTTCTTACTTTTAGCTGATGCAAAAGAAAGCTTGTCTAAAGTACTAATAGGCTAATTGCAACAACGTGTTGGTTGGTTGTAGCATCTGGGTAAGTGAAATAAACAGTGCTTTGATGAGCAGTTTGCGTGGCATCTTTCTCTGGTTCACAATCCTGGCCCTTCAATGCCTTCTCTACCTTCTCCCTGATCTCCCTTAGGAGTGCTCTTTCTCATTGTTTTCTGATGACTTGCCCCTTCGTGGACACCAGAGGGCGCTATCCTACACAGCCACCTTGCCTCCCCCAACCCAGGCTCAAGAATGATGGATTCATCCTCTGAGAATCTGTACTGCACCTTTCAGTGTCTGTCTAGAAGTTTCCCTCTTAGTGTATTTTCAACTTCTTCTGAATTGTTTACCTTCTCTGAGTCTGCGTTCTTATCTGTAAAATAGGGGCAATAAATACTAATTTCTAATGCTGTTATAAGTATCGAATGAGATCCAATGGAGACTTATGTGAACATTAATTTTTACACATGCACTTGAAAATTGTAATTTGTAATCTAGGTTTTTAAGCATGGATGGATTTTGACTTCCTTCGGAGGGTTCTATTTATACAACATTGCTCTCTAAAATACCTACAGATAACACTTGCAAAAAAAATTCATAAATAGAAACCAGGGAAGGAAAGGAAAATTCTGTGTTAAATGGAAGCAAGGAACTTCGGGGAAAGATATTTAAAAGTTTATAGAGAATTGCTCGTTGGATAGTCATTTTGCATTTTCTTCCTTGTGCTTTCTTTCCCCCCCTAAGGTGATGTTTTCTTCTCCAGAGTTAATCAGAAGAATATTTGAGTGATGAAAATACATGTTTTAAAACTGATAACAATGATGTATTATCTTATGTTCAAATTAGTAAATTGATACAGCATTTTGCATGAACAGCAGGATATAAAAACACTTTTGAGCAGTATTATGAAGCATTACAGATGCTTTTTTTGGACTAGCTGCTCATTTTCTAAATAGATTTATTTGATAGCTTTTCTCATTTAATAAAAGGATGAATTGGAAAAATATGAACAGATTGTGATCACCAAAAATAAATGAACTTGAGAACCTGGAAGAGCAGCAATTGCCAGTGGACTGAATAATAATGTAGGAGAACTTTGGCATGCAAAATTTATGTATGAATAAGAAATAAAATTTTGACATTTAAGTTTAGAACAGGCTGCCTAGAAGTGGATTTTGACAAAAATAACATTTTCAATTTCTCCCCAAATAATGTTCTCATCAAATATGTAGTCAATTATGTTTTAGTTAATAATTTAAAAGATCCTGTCTCTCTTTTTTCCCCTTTCATTTAAAAAAACACAAAATAATATTCTGATGAGGATGACTATAATGAAGATTATAGTTGTCTCTATTTTGATTTTGTTATTCATAAAAAGTGAACAATTTAATCCCTTGAGCGAATACCTTGATCACAGTTGATGTCTCTTAAAAAAACAATCATCTTTTTAGAAAACTGCCATTTTCATTCCAGCTGTTCATGTATGTATGTATGTATGTATGTATGTATGTATGTATGTATTTTGTGGTACTGGGGATTGAACTCAGAGGCATCTGAGCTATACTCCTTGCAATTTTTAAATTTTTTTTTAAACAGGGTCTCACTAGGTTGCTGAGTCTCTCACTATATTGCTGAGGCTGTCCTTGAACTTGCAATCCTCTTATCTCAGCTTCCCAAGTGCTGTGATTACAGGTGAGCACCACTACACCCAGCCCAACTGTTTTTTTAGTACCTGTCATTGTGAGCAAGTTACTTAACATCTCCAAGCCTCAGATGCCTAATCTGTGAGGAGAAACTGAAATTTAAGAAGTTGTAACATTCAAATGAAACAATCCTGTGAAAGTGTGTTAAAAACTATAAATCCTATAAACCAGGTAAAATAAGATTCTTTACCTATGCAATTCACACATTATTGCTTCTCCGTGGATCCAGGCAAGCGAACCTTTATTTTTCTTTTATATATTGGTATTGTGTGGACATATACAAGTAGCTGTAAGACAGTTAAGCATGATTCTCATTAAAAATTCAAGTAGAAAATCTTATAAAGTGGGTCTACTCTCTTTGCATTGTAGTTAAAGAAACAAAAGTACAGAGAAGTATAAGGAGAAACCCAAAGACACATCAAAAGCTCACTAGTGTCAGGATTCAGGGCTCAGCTGTTCTGAATCCCTCCTACTGGTAAACCTTTTACTATTCCACACTGGGCTCTTTTCATAGGATAGGGATGGAAACCATGCTTATTGACTCAGTATTTTATAAGGGCCCCTTTAAATAACAAATGATGGTTGTATACTTCCTGTGTTAGGTGATGGTAATTTAAAGACGAAAAGAGCACAACTGTTGCCCTTCAGTGATCATAATGTATCAGAGGAATACATGTGTGCAGAAAGAGATCCAATAAATGGAGATATGTGCCTTGATAGACATTTACATGGGAAGGATTGGCGAAGATGCAAAAGTAAGAGGCCAGAGAAGTCATGGTCATGGTATATCTCAAACAAATGAATAAAAGAAAGAGATAAAGGAAAGAGAAAGACTTTCTTTTTTTCTTAATTTTTCTATAGAACATTTTTAAAACTTTATTTTTTTTTTTACTTTTATTGGTGTATTAGAGTCTCACGTCTTAATGTAGTTAATAGTGATAGTGACATATGTGCACACAGTACTTGGTGGGCTTTCTCCTGGCTCTCTCAAGGTATAGAGATTGACACTGTATTCTCTCATACATACATAATGTCCATGGAAGTGATTGCTTCATTGATCCTCCCCCTCTCCCTCACCTTCTCTAGATCACCTTCCTGGCTCCAATGGAGATTTTCTTCCATTATCTGAAGTCCAAAAGAAGAGACTTTTACACTGATTTTCATGAGAGTTTTCTCTGTGCATGTGTTGGAGGACCTGATGGAAATAACTGAGAGAGGACATACCAAATAAAGACAATGTGCACAAAAGTAAAGAGGAATAAAATAACCTGGTGTGTTTGTGAAATAGCAGGTGGTTTGTTTCACTGTCCTGGTATGTAGGGTGTGAGGGAGGGATCAGCAGGAGAGGATTTAGAAGATAGAAGAGGCAGAGAGAGGCCAGGTCAGATAAGAAAACATGATTATAGATATGGGAAATCAAGGGTGAAAGCCAGAACAGCAGGGGGCTCAGACAACAAAAACCAGGAGAAAGCTAATGAAAGGTCTATTGTAGGCACATGAGTTTCTTTGAATTTTAAATTTTTAATTAAAAGTATGACCCTGGAGTAGAATGGAAAGAGAACTATAGGTATAAAAACTGAAATGGAAAGGCAAGTTAGGGGACTATTAAAAGAAATGATGGGAGCCAGGCATGGTGGGGCACGCCCGTAATCCCAGTACTTGGGAGGCCGAGACAGGAAGATCGCAGATTCACAGCTAGCCTCTGCAACTTTGAGACCAGAGATGTCACCCTGGATGACAAAAAGGATGAGGTAGGTAGTGATGTCCTCATGGCTGCAGATAAACAAATTGAATCTCAGAGAAGGATGTGATTAGCCCATGGCCATACAGCAGGGAAGAGAAATCAAGATTGAAGCTTCAGTCTATATTAATTGCAATGTCAGGACCAGCTTCCAAGTTGTGTGTAGCTCCTCATCCACCTAGAGGAGGGAAACCACTTTCTTAATCACTTAAAGGTACTTAATGAGTCTGGGAACCATGTTCAAAGACAATATTATTTCTTCTTCTCTTGTTTAAATTTTTAAAAATTTAATTGACACATAAAATTTGTGCATTATTTATTGGGCACAGTGTGATATTACTACACCTGTATACAGTGGGTAATGGTCCGATCAGGGTAATTGACGTATCCCTCACTTCAAACATTTATCATTTCTTTTTGTTGAAGCATCCAAACTCCTCTCTGCTAGACATTTTGAAATATTCAGTTAATTGTTGTCCACCATATTCATCCAACTGTGCTGTAGAACTTTAGAAGTTCTTCATCCTGTGCAATTGCACCCTTCTTCTCATTGGCCATCCTCTACCTGTTACTCATCTGCCCATCCTTTCCAGCCTTTGATAATCACTATTATGCCCTCTACTTCTATAGATTAATATTTTTCGCTTCCACATGTAGGTGAGAACATGCAGTATTTGTCTTTCTGGGTCTGCTCTATTTTACTTAACATAATGTCCTCCAGCTCCATCGGTAGTGCCACAAATGACTGAATCTCATTTATTTTTTCTTATGGTTGAAGCATGTTCCATTGCACATATATATCACATTTTCTTTATTAATTATCCACTGATGGGTAACTAGTTAGATTATATATTTTGGCTATTTAAATAGTGCTATAGTAAACCTATGCATATAGAATACTCTTTGACATACAGATTTTAGTTTTTTTTTAGGTATATACCCATTAGTGTGATTGCTTGGTGATATGGTAATTCTATTTTTAGATTTTTGAGGAATTGCTGTATGGTTTTCCATAATGGATATATAACTTACATTATTACTAGCAGATTATGAGAATTCTTCTTTCTCTGCATCCATGCCAGAATTTATTAATTTTATCTTTTGGATAATATCTATTCTTACGAGGGTAAGATGATATCTCATTGTGGTTATGATTTGCATTTCCTTGATGATTCATAATAATGAGGATTTTCTTCATATACTAGTTGGCCATTTGTACATCTTCTTTAAAGAAATGTCTATTCAGATCATTTTCATTTCTTAACTCAGACCATTATTATTTTGCTGTTGAGGTTTTTAAAAATTTTATATTGTGAATATTAATTTCTCAACAAATAAACAGTTTGCAAGGATTTTCTCCCACTCTGTATTTTCTCAATTCATTCTGCTGATTGTTTCATACCTTTGCTGTGCAGAAGCTTTGTAGTTTGCTATAATCCCATTTGTCAAATTTTAATTTTGTTTCCTCTTCATTTGGGGTTATATCCAAGAAAATCTGTGTCCACACCAATGTACTAAAGCATTTGTTTTCTTTAAATAGTTTCATAGTTTCAACTTTACATGTAAGTCTTTGATTCATTTTGAGGTTTTATTCTTTTTGTATGTGGTAAGAAAAAGGAGTCTAGTTTTATTCTTCTGCATACAGATATCCAATTTTCTCAGCACTATTTATTGAAGATACTGTTCTTTCTCTTGCTGCCTTTTATGAAAATCACTTGGCTGTAAAGGGAACAGTTCAAATAATGTTAAGTCCATATGTGAAGGTCTTACCACCAATCTCACAAACATGTACAGGGAAGGAGGAGTGGGGAGCAGGATGAGATGGGGAGGGAAATTCACCAACTGATGTGTGTATGCATGAATCTGTCACTGTGAATGTCACTATAATGTGTAATTACAATGCACCAATAAAGTATGAGAAATCAGCCAGCTGTGAATATATGCATTTACATCTGGGTTCTCTATTCTGTTTCAGTGGTCTGTGGGTCTTTTTTTTTGGTACCATGCTATTTAGTATGTTTTAAAGTCAGGTATTGTGATGCTTCCAGCTTTGTTCTTTGTGATCAGGATTGCTTTGGCTATTCAGGATCTGTTGTAGTTCCACACAATTTGGGGAGGTTTTTTTCCCCTCTATTTCTGCAAAAAATACCATTGATATTTTGATAGGGATTGCATGGAATCTATAGATCACTTTGGGCAGTATTGACATTTTAACAATATTCTTCCAATTCGTGAACATGGAATGCCTCTCCACTTTTTTTTAATCCTCTTCAATTTCTTTCATCAGTGTCTTATAGATTTCATTTTAGATTTTTTTAAAATTTCCTTGGTTACATTTATTTCTAGGATTTTTTTTGTGATTGTTGTAAATGAGATTTTTAAAAATTTCTTCTTCTCACCTAGTCTATTGATGTATATAAATGCTATTGATTTTTGTTTATTGATTTTGTATCCTAAAACTTTACTGAATTTTTCAGCTCTGACACTCTTTTTTTGGTAGAACCTTTAGATTTGTCTGTATATAAGATCATGTCATCTGCAGACAGAGGTAATTCAGCTTCCCCCCATTTCTGCTAGAATGTCTCTTATTTCTTTCTCTTGTCTTATTGTTCTGGCTGGGACTTCCATTACCATATTAAATAAGAGTGGTAAAAATGGACATCCTTGAAGAAGGACAACACTATTTCCAATAGGGCACCAGGTGCCCCTTTTTTTTCTTGGAGTCTTTTTTTTTTTTTTGCGGTACTGGGAATTGAACCCAGGGGCATTCTACCTCCCAGCTATACCCCCAGCCCTGTTTTTTATTCTTTATTTTGAAACCGGGTCTCACTAAGTTGCAGAGTGCTTTACTAGGTAGCTGAGGCTGGCTGCGAACCCGGATCCTCCTGTCTCAGCCTCCCAAATGCTGGGATTATAAGCGTGCGCCACCACCCCCAGCTTCTTGAAGTCTTAACTGATACATTTTACTTTAGCAATTTAATTTTATCTTTTGACAAAACTGCTATAAGAGTACATTTTATCTTCTTTTTGGAAATGGTATTGCTAATGATAAAGTAATATCTCTGAGCCACTTTGAGTCCCAAAGGAGGGGGAAAGAAGATATACTTTCAAAAACCTGTTAATACAACCTGATGTTATTTCTGAACAATCTGATCTTAAGAATTAATTTGTCTAGGCTTTCTCTCTCTTTTCTTTTTCTTTTTATGTTTTACTCACAGAGTGAGGAGAAATAGAAAATATTATATAGACAGAAAAAGTTAATATGAATTTTAATAAAACCAAAGCCTTGGTTAGTACTTAAATAATTTTTAATTTCATATAAATTGAATTTAATATATCTATTCTCTAACAAAAAAGATAGAGATACTTTGAGTTTTCCTGCCCTGTACTTGAATAATAATCTACAGATTAGAGTATCACACTTAGGTTTTGTATAGAAATCTTTCACTTAACCAAAGGAAGCTTTGTCAATGAAGTTCTAAGGGGAAAACAAAAGCAAAAATGAAACAACTTTTTTCCCCAAAACTGCATAATTTTGATTCTATAATTCAAACATTTAATAGGATGTTTTGATATTGGCAAAGTTAGGAGGGAACAATTTTAGGGAGTATAAGCTTGATGAAAAGGTGGAAAAAAATTATAGAAGCCAAGCAGGTGGTCATGCCTATAATCCCAATACTTGGGAAGCTGAGACAAGAGGATTGCAGGTTTGAGGCCAGCCTCAGCAACTTACCAAAAATCTACTTAAAAATGAAATAAAATAGGACTAGGAGGTAGTTCAGAGGTAGAACACCCTTGGGTTCAATCCCCAATACCACCAAAAAAGAAAAAAAAAAATTGCAGATTTTTTTCCAGTTCCGGGGATTGAACCCAGGGCCTTTCCTATACTAGGCAAGCACTCTATCCCTGAGCAACATCCTCAGCCTCAGAATCTTGGTTTTTATGATGGCACAGAATCAAACCAGTAGTCTGTTCCAATTTACAATTACTCTTCATAAATTTCTTTTCCATGGAATAAACAAAGTCATGTTTGTCTTGGTGCCCTCAACCACATGATATACCTGATAATGCTTTGTTATTCAGTTGCTTTGAATCCTGGAATAAAAAAGAAGTATAAGTAATTGTCAAAAGTAAGTCAAAGGTTACAAGCTGGTTGAAGACAAATTAGACTAAATATTGTATTAAATTTCTCCATAGAAAAAGAACCCATAAGTATTTATCAGGAGTGTGTGTGTGTGTGTGTGTGTGTGTGTGTAGAGAGAGAGAGAGAGAGAAAGAGAGAGAGAGAGAGAGAGAGAGAGAGAGAGAGAGAGAAGAGGAGAAAGAGAGAGAGAGAGAGAGAGAGAGAGAGAGAGAGAGAGAGAAGAGAGAAGAGAGAAAGAGAGAGATTTTAAGGAACTGGTTTATAAGCGTAATCTGCTTTACTCAAAGTCTACTAATTTAAATGTATATCTCAGCCAAAAAAAGAAAAAAAACAAAACAAAACAAAAAAAACCCAAAAACCAACCAAACAAAAAACCTCCAGAGAAATAGCCAGAATAATGTTTGACCAAATATCTGGGCATTAGGCCCAGCTAAATCAACACATAAAATTAACCATCATACCATCTCAGAATGTTCTGAGCAGTAAATGATTTAATATATTTGGACACTGTCTGGCACATAGCATTCATTAAATGCTAATTCTTATTCTTGTTGTGATTCAAGCAGTTACTTTGTTCAAATGGTATTGGAAAACTGACTACTGTTTTATAGCTCTTGTAAGAAATACTACTGCTGTCTAAATGAGAGGAGACATTTTGAGTGATCATGAAAAGCAGCAAAGATAAGGGCTTCCTACTCAATTGTTAGATATCCTCATTCAAATTGAAACTTTGTGAAAAGAAATGTATTTACCAAAGTAAACACCTAGATTTTTTTTTTTTTTTTACATCGCTTTTCCTGGCACTTCTAGAGATACAACTCTCTCCTTACCAGTGGCAAGAAAAAGCTCAGCTCCTTCAATCTGATAAGTGAAAGTGGCTCGCTTCCTTTAAAAGAGATGTTTGCACTTTATCTTTTCCTCTCCTTCTCTCTCTTGCGCTGTTGCCGGGAGACCACTATAAAATAAAGGCCCCTTTCATCAAACCTTAGGCAGCTGCACAGTTACATTCTGCACAGCCAGTTCATATGGGGAAGTTCATTTCGACCAGCAAAGTTATGAGAGATGTACATCTCCCAAGTGGATTTGGCCTTCCACCGAATAAATCATTCACGAGTATGCAAGATTTGAAGCCTAGCCTTCCCTCTGTGCTTCTGTTTCACTGTAGCCCTCCGCCCAGCCTCTGCTACTTGCACACCGATCCCCACTGAAGCTCCGAGTTCAGGAAGCAGCACTATCCTGCTCCAGTGGTGACCATATTCCCCCCTTCTTCATTAATTTTGAATTTTCTCAAAGCTTATTTATTTTTTCTTTTTTAAAAAAGGTCATCATTTGTAAGGGTCTCTGCTCAAATTCCTAATGCATCTCTTTTCCCAAACAACTTTTCTGACTTCCCATTTATTTGGAGATAGCTCGTAATTACCATTTCTTTGATCATGAACACCCTTGACTCTGTTTTTTATTTTTCCCCCACAGACTTTGAATTGCTTTCTTTCCCCAGGAGTCACATGGGAGTTTGTTCTGTGTATAAAAGAAGAGAAAAGAAAAAGCGCTATTCTACAGCTGTTCTATTGTTCGTCGCTTTTTCTTTTTCAACCTTATTAATACAGTTGACCTTATAAAGGCCTCTGCTGCCTTGCTGCTATACTCAGCCTGAGTGGGTATCGGTGTACCTCTGTGTGCCAGAATTGAGGGGTAGACTAGTCGGTATAGACGGTACCAGTCTTGGGAAAATAAGGTAATGGCGTCATGGTGTCCTTCCTTTTGGGTGCCCATGACTAAAACACTTTTTTTTTTGGTACTGGGGATTGAACCCAGGGGCCTTCTACCTTTGAGTTATATCCCAGCCCTTTTTGGGTCCTGGTAAGTTGCGGAGGCTGGTCTCAAACCTGCAATCCTTCCTGCTTCCAATCCTTAATGTCATATTCCTCCCTTCTCAGGCCCCATGGACAATGGCTCTTTAAAGCCCCCTGCTTTAAGATCCTTCTAGCTCTAAGAAGCTAATTTGTATTTGGGAGGATCTCATGCTCCCTCTTAACTTGTTACGTATGAGGGCCATATGAACAGAGTAGTATTTAACTCCAAGAAAACACAAGCTGTTGTACAGCCAGCCTCCTGGCATGAATAACATGTCTTTAATTTAAAGAAAAAAAAATTTTTTTTTTTGGTATGGAGGATTGAACCCAGGGGTCATTCTACCTCTGAGCTACACCCCCAGCCCTTTTTACTTTATATTTTGAAACGGTCTCACTAAGATGCTCAGGGCCTTGCTAAGTTGCTGAGGCTGGCCTTGAACCTATGATCCTCCTGTCTCAGCCTCCCAAGTACTGAGATTATGGGCATGTACCATCACACCTGGTTATAGCATATCTTTAAAACACATGATATAAGTGATTACGTAGTCTATTAGCCTGGGGAACTTTAAAGAAGACGTCACAGTGTAGTAGGTGGCACTGGATTCCTAATATATTACATTACACTGGATGTAATGGAAGCCTTTTCTTCTCTCCCTGCCCCCCACCTTTCTGGGCCGGTGTAGCCGTTCCCCAGTTGCTTCCAGCATTGGCTGCTAAGGACTCACAGCTGTGAATGGTAACCTTTTCTGGGGAATTCCCATCCACCAATGGACATCTTGCTGTTCCAGCCTCGGGGCAGCCTGCAGCCACAGGCACTGGCCGACTGATGGGCAGAATGGAGTCCTAGCCCCCTCCCCTGAAGTTGGACCTACTGCGGGGTCCCATTTAGGCTCCAGAACTCCTCATGGGCTCAGGCAATAGCTGGTTCCCAGCTGAACCCACATCTTTGCCTAGTTCTCCCTGTCCCTGCTCTGCTTCCTTTGCATCCTTACTAGTCCTTCTGAGAACACTGTTTCAAAATCGCTTGCATAAAAATGCACCCCAAGGCTCTGCTTCATCCAGGGCACTTGACTTCAGATCATGAGTGAAGCTTGGGGAACTAGCAGAGTCCGGAACCTAAAAGAGAGGTAAAGGATTTTTATTTTTCAGTTTGAAATTTCAAATAAAAAATAGTATTAAAGCACTGATTGTGGAGAAAAATCAGAATTTTGATTTTTAAAAATTTTCCAGTTTGAATTACATTAGGAAAGATACCTAATCTCTTGAGTGTTCAGTTACTATGCATATCTTTTTGTTTCCTGGTGGTACTGAGGATTGAACCTAGGGGCATTCTACTACACCAACAGGGCTACACCACCAGCCCTGTTGTATTTTGAAACAAGGTCTCACTAAGTTGTGGAGGGCTTCACTAAGTTGCTGAGACTGGCCTCAAGCTTGTAGTTCTCCTGTCTCAGCCTCCCAAGTACTAGGATTACAGGTGTGAGCCATCACACTCTGTTTATGCATGTCTGAATCCAGCATTATTAGTAGGAAAGGGAATCTATTGAATTCTTTGTCTGCTACAGGCATTTTACAATTGACCCTTCTAGGAACAAGCTCCAGTTAGCATGGCTCTGGTATCTTCTGTGTATGAAAGGAGGTCAGGATACTTCCAGGGTCTGATCAGAATAGTGAGCTTTGTCTTACTAGGCATTCTTTCTAGAAACCTCTCTCAAAGGCAGAGAAACACAAAAAGTTTATTCTCCAGTGGCAGTAGGCTTCTGGTTGACCATAGAATGGTTCAAATTTAGGTAATCCTCTTAGAGCGTAGCTCTTCATATCCCACCCCTCGGAGCTGTATCTGTCTAAGCTTACATATCATATTTAAGGCGCCTAGATTCACCGAGGCAAGACACGCTCTCTAGCCATGAGAGTGACATCTTTCTTGTTCTCAGGCACTATATTCTAGGATTCTGCACTGACTCCAAGGTTTTACATTCCATCTCTGATTTGCTTTTGGAACTTTGTGTTTGATCTGGGAATTTGGATCCACTTGGTTTGATTCCCAGCCCCTTTTCTGTTTGCGCCTCTTCTCTGTCTCCTTGCGGGAGCTCCTTCAGCTGGATAATCCATTTGGGCATCTTCCAGGGTAAGTGTACCTGCAATGGCTCCTTCTTCAGCTGTACACTGCCTCACAATGCTGTGCTTCCAGACAATGTCCTCTATTTGTCCCTTAAAGTAGAATAAGACAAATGGAATACAAGGGCAGCCAACAAACAAGCGTAAAGCTCTTGATCAAGATTCCAAATAGATTAAGCCATTAAATACTGTGAGTTCCCAGTGGGATGAAAAGGAAGTGCTTTCTCAAACCTCTCCACTGACCTCACTCCATCAACCAGGGTTTATCACCAGGGGAAACGGCTTAAAAATGCCCTCTGTCCATGTTGCAATGGCTAGAACTCTGGCAGCAGGTTCAAAATTCTTTATCTCTTATGATTCCATCTACTGATAACTCTCTTTTATCATACACCTACCGTGCAACAGGAACCATGCCAGAGACTTTTGGAGCTATAGTTTTTATCCTTATTTCAGCTTGCAGAGGTATGCATTATCTTCTTTCTGCACATGAAGAAATTGCAGTTGAGAGAGGTTAGGACATTAATTGACAGAGCTGGATGCAAACTTGTACGTGTCTGACTTCCAAGCTTATATTCTAGTACCCATTCACCCCTGCTTTAAATGACTAATTAATTAATTTATTGTGGTCCTTGGAATGGAACCAAGGGTTTTGCACATTGTTGCCAACTTCTACCACTGACATACATGCCCAACCAACTCGCCCTTTATATTGTTCTCCAACTCTTCACTTCATCCTGACAGTCAGCCATTTGCCCGGCCTCCTCTACGTTATCTTTTCCTGCATAGCCATCTTAGTGGCTTAAAAGAGCAAGCGTCTGTGACCTCAGTTTCTATGTGTCTGGAGACTGGCTTCTTTTTTTTTTTATTATTAATTGGTGCATTGTAATCATACATCTTTGTTAGGTACAAGCTAATAAAGGCATATATGCACACATTTCTTATTTAACCCTTCCCCAATTTCCACCCCACTCCCTCGCCCTCCCTCCTTCTCAAGTTCAGTTTAGTGACTGACTTTGATATATTTGTGAAAGTACATCATGTGCATTTGGGTGCACTCCCCAGCATTCCCCATCTATCACCTTCATTTAAGCCAACTTCTTTGCTTATCTAGGGTTTCTCCTTTTTCATCTGGAGTCCCTCTTATGCCCCATCTTCTCCCTAGCATCCACATATTAGGGAGTGCTTCTTTTGTGCAGAGTCTCAGAACATGCAATCATGGTACCAGTTCACTTTCATGCCTTTGGTGTCTTCTTCCAAAGTATTAGAAAACATGAATTTCCTGGCTTCTTCCCCACTGTTGGGTTGGAGGTGGCCTTCACCTGCAGGAGGCAGGCCTGTTGGTGTGCATAGCAGGGCTGTTGTATTCTTGCAGGGAAGCAAAAGTCTCGCTCTCCAGTGTGCTGTGATGGAGTCTTGTATAATGTAGCCTAATCAAAGGAGTGGCATCCCAACACTTCTGCTACATTCTGTTAGTGAGAAGCAATCACCAGTCCTGCCCAGCCCTGCCCATTCCAGTGGGGAGGGAATCGTACAGGGATTTGGATTATTGGAGGGTTACCTTAGCATGTCTCCACCACACACGCTTAGCAAAGTTCTCACAGAGTTGCTTATGAAGGTTAGAACAGCCCAGAGAAGAACAGACAAAACGTCCTGTTTTATTTGTTAGCTCCAGCTGCCATTTCCCTCCCCATCTGCAAGCAGGGAGGGTGGTATTTATCTATTTTGCTGGGGCAGGGTGACAATTTCTCCATAAAACGCTTTGTTACCAAGGATGAAAGGCTCTTTATAAAGCCAAAGTAGCTTTTTTTTTTTTCCCCAAAAAAGAAAAATATAGAAAGAAGTCATCTGTTGCTAGGGAAACCACAACCTTTCACTGTGCTTATTTAGAAAAGAGACATATTCAAGACTCTTCACTGTAAGAACAGGAATGGTGCATTATTTTAGTGAGAATAAACAAAAAAAAATCATTCTTTTCAAATAAAAAAATTCATTATCTTATGTCTTGCTGAAAATATTTTATTCTCAGGGGTCCAATTTGAAATTCACTCATTTCTTCCCCTTGCCATTTTTGTCTTGTTTGCATATGAAACTTCCTTTGAAGTCAGCAAACTCTTCCGATCTGGGCAAAACATGAGAAGCCGAAGGAATGTCAGGCAAGCTAGCTAAAGCCTATCCCCACATGGCAGGGCTAAGAAGTCCTGGGTTCCCCCCTTCTTTCCACATTGCTCCTGGGTGTTAAGTCAAGAAGTCTCAATATTTTTAAATTTAAAACTTCTAGTCCATCAGCAGACTTCTTGTATTATTACTCAAATGATAACATTTCTATACAGATACTGTGATTCAATTCACGCTTTTGAAAAGGAAGTTCTATTTGCAGGTGTCTGAAATTTTAGCTAAAATGGTTTGATACAGTTTGACTCCAAATATTGCTTCCACAGACGCTTTAGCATCACAACTCCTTTGTGACATAGGAAGACGTTTCCTCTTCCAGCGTCTCATTGAGCATGGGCTTCCAGTCTGCTGGACCGACCACTCCATCTCCCAAGGTCCAAGGATCGATGATAGTGGACCTGTTCAAGGATATTTTACTTGTGAAAATGCAGAGGAGGCACAGAATGGGACAAGCCGGAGATAATTAAACTGTACTTTGTTGATCTGTAGAAAATTGCTACCTACCAATGGTGTGTGCTGGAAACCTGACCCTGGGGCAGCCTTCTGAGAACCTTCTCTGGAGGGAACCACTTGCAGAATAAACTGGAAGAGAAAAGCCTTCTGAAATGGGGGAAGAATGTTATTTTAAGTTGGCCTTTGTGTGTAGTCTGTATGTTATTAATTCTTCTGCTGTTAGTGCTGTAGAAGAAATATCACAAAGAGTATGGCCTCTCTTCCTAGGGAGAAAGTTGCATGCCATTAGAGATGGTTCTTGCTTCTCATTAAAGGGATTCAGGAATCCTAGTTGCCCATGAACCATCTGCCAAGGAAGCAGGTCATTGTGCAGGGTTAGCATCCAATGTGAGCCATAGATAGTTCACTAATAAAGGGAAGCATTATTATGGGCCTTCTAGTTAGCACACACTTTTTTTTTTTTTTGGGTGCATTATAATCATACATCTTAGTGAGGTAGAGTCATACATGCACATAACACTCATTTAACCCTTCCCGAATTCCCACCCCATTCCCTCCCCCCTCCCTTCTTCTCCTGTTTGACTTTGATATGTTTGTGAAAGTATATCATATGCATTAGGGTGTTTCCCTCCCCTTTCCCATCACCTTCAGTTAAGTCACCTTCTTTGCTCATCTAAGTCTTCCCCCTTCTTTTTAAAGAGTCCCTCCTTTAACCCACTTTCTTTCTAGCTTCTGCATATTAGGGAGAAGGTCTGATCTTTTACTTTTTGTGACTGACTAATCTCACTTAGCATAATGTTTTCCAGTCCCATCCATTTCCCTGCAAATGACATGATTTTATTCTTTATGGCTGAGTAAAATTCCACTGTGTACATATCCCATAATTTTGTAATTTATTCATCTGTTGATGGACATGTTGGCTGGTTCCATAGTTTGACAATTGTGAATTGTGTGGCTATAAACATAGATACACATGCATTAGTCTGGTAGTTTGGTTTCCATTCTTTTGGATAGATACCCAGAAGTGTTATTGCTGGATCATATGGTAGGTTCATTCCCATTTGTCTGAGGATGCTGCCTACTTATTATGGGTTGTCTAGTTGGTGCACATGTTTCTTTTATGTCTTTGCTCTATGAGTCTAGGTCTAAGCTGATGGGATGATTTTTTTTCATTATTGTGATACCAAAATTTAAGCTTATAAATTGAAACTATTAAGCACCTTCCTAAAAAAAAACCTCAAATAATTGCAACCATAGTTAAAACTGATATTATGCTGAGAATCATAAACCCACATAATCAGTAAAGCCACATTTTTAGTTTAACATTAAAAACATTGAAATTTAACATTTAAAGCAATATTTTTGGATAGGCATTTTTGCCATGGTCCTGGGTATCACACTAAGAAAGAACTATATAGACTTGATTTCTAATTACTATTTAATCTCCCCAGAATTTAAATTTATAATTTACTACAGGAAAAAAAAAGAGCCATTTAACTCCAAGTCAGCCCACCAAAGAAATGTTACTTGATGCCAAATGTGTGAATTACTCAAAACCATTAGCAAATTTGATCTAGAAAATACAAGAAGGAAAAGAGTTCAAAAAAAGAAAACATACTGTATTTCCTAATTTTCAATAGTCAATAATTAAAGAATCAAATTTTTTTTGTTAGAAGCTGTGAGCGAAAATGCTAGTGTTCTTCTATTGTAAGTTATGAGTTGCATAGCATATTGCTAATTGTTCCAGACAGATTATTGTATATGATAATAAAGAAAAAAAATTGAAAACCACTCAGTTTGATACAGTTGTATGCCAATAAGAGGTATCTGTTTTTAAACTCTTTCTCAAAAGTGAACCTGACAGCTACTCAAAAAAATTCTACCCAAATTCTCTGCTTCATAGGTTTCTATGTTACTGAGAAATAAAAGGCATCAAGAAGGTCAATGAAAAGGGCAAGAAGAAGCCGGGCGTGGTGGCGCACGCTTGTAATCCCAGCATTCGGGAGGCTGAGACCGGAGGATCCGGGTTCGCGGCCAGCTTCAGCTACTTAGTGAGGCACTCCGCAACCTAGTGAGACTTGGTTTCAAAATAAAAGAATAAAAAAAAAATAGGGCTGGGGGTATAGCTTGGAGGTAGAATGCCCCTGAGTTCAATCCCCAGTACCGCAAAAAAAAAAAAAAAAAAAAAAAAAAAAAAAAAAAAAAAAAAAAAAAAAAAAAAAAAAAAAAAAAAAAAAAAAAAAGGGCAAGAAGAACAAGAATAATTGGAAACATTTCACTGTGGTTGACCTGTATCTCCTGGATCTAATAGGACAGCATGGTTTGTAGTGGCAAATTATCCCAAAAAACTTATTTTCAGATAGTTTATCAACTCACTCTTCTAGATAGACTCCCAGCCCATGTTACACTCAGAAGTAATTTCATAAACTAGAAAAGAGAATTAATATATTTGACATATTTCTAGAAAACAATCCAAGAAAAACATCTTATATGTGAGATCATCGTATCTTCAAACATCAAATTAGGCTTAATGCTAGATTGTTCACAAATATTCTTTTAAAAAAAATACTGGGGCTAGGTATAGTGGCACATGCCTGTAATTCTAGTACTTGGGAGGCTGAAACAGGAAGATCACGGGTTTGAGGACAACCCCAGAAACCTAGCGAGAGCTCATTTCCAAATGAAAAAATAAAATACGACTGGGGGTGTAGCTTGGAGGTAGAATACTACTAGGTTACACACACACACACACACACACACACACACACACACACACACACAAGAAACTACTGGGAATTGAAATAATCATCAGGTTATTTGGAAATCATTTTATGACCCTGAATCAGAGATAAAGCTGTGTGCATGATTTGCTGATTTAGCTATTATAGGACTGAGAAATAAGATTCATTGATTACAGTTCTTCGCCAGCCCACTCTAAAAGTTAGTAATTGTATTCTTCCTAATCTCCTTTACACTGTTGCCAGTGAGATTGTCTTGAAAATATTCTCCATAGGGATGAGCAATTAAAATAGCAGCGAAGTTTCAAATATTAGGAGATGAAAGAATCTCCTGTGACTACAGACTCGCACCTGCCTTCTTTTACCAGGGGGAAGATGAGCAGCCAGGACACTAGCTTTGTATGTTCCAAATCCCACACTTACTTTGTATTGACAGAAATGCAAATGTAATATTTTATAGTTCAAAGGGGCGTTTGCAATCCAGAAATGATGGATCTGATACCTGGAGAGGTGAACTTGTCTGCTTACAAAGATGGCTAGTCCTAGCTGAGGCAAAAGTGAAGATTTCCTGGCTCCTAGCCCAACAGACGAGGCATACGAATTTGTTTAGATTGCATCAAATAGATATGCAGTTATTACATTGTGGGATTTTTTTTTTTTTTTTGTACTCTGTGGATTTTCATAGGACATGTTTTCCAAATGATTTTTGGAAGGCTAAGGTAACACCTGCTACTTTTAAATAAATGAAAAACATCTTTAATCTTTATTAAATTCTCCTTGCTTCCAATGTAAGTGCTAAACAAGAGTGCACAAGCTGTCAGCATCTCCATTGGAGAAAACCTGACAGCAGTGTAAAGTGGGAGGCAATAAGCTGAAGGGGTGCCAGGGTGGTGGCTTCGATTTCTCCAGCGGGAGGTAATTGTCTACTTATTTCCATGGTTGACCATCATTCACATTTCCACAGATGCTATATTATATCAAAACATCATAAAACTGAAGATATCAACAAGCCTAAGCAGTGATTTAAATATATATTAAAAATATATATATATACATGTTTTATCGATGTTAGTTTATTTAAAATGAATCAAGAAATGTACTTGATTAGAATGTAGTTTTTTTTCTTTTTTTTGGAACTAGATATTGAACTCAGGGGCATTCTACCTCTAAGCTACATCTCCAGTCATATTTTATTTTTGAAAGAAGGTCTCATTAAGTTGTTGAGGCTAGCTGTGAACCTGAGATCCTCCTGTCTCAGTCTCCCAAGTACTGGGATTATAGACATGTACCACCATGTCCGGCTGAACTTAGTGCCTTTTTAGTGAATTGTCTTTATAACAATTGCTGAGGCCAGTGGACTTTGATGCACAGATGTACCCTCAAATTATGTAATAGCCCATGGTCAGTTAGAACAAAGTGGCTCATGTTAATGCCAAAAATTCCAGCCCTTTCCCTTCCTGAAATCACAAACTCATGACTTGCCAGAATGTGATTCAAGTTTGCCTTGTCAGATAGACAAATCTGGTATATAAAAGTTGGTTAGTGGAGCTGAGAGTGGTGGCGCACGCTTGTAATCCCAGCATTTGGGAGGCTGAGACCGGAGGATCCGGGTTCGCGGCCAGCCTCAGCTACCTAGTGAGGCCCTCCCCAACTTAGTGAGACCCTGTTTCAAAATAAAGAATAAAAAATAGGGCTGGAGGTATAGCTCGGAGGTAGAATGCCCCTGACTTCAATCCTCAGTACCGCAAAAAAAAAAAAAAAAAAAAAAAAAAGTCGGTGAGCAACAAATGATATTCGGTAATATCACTAGATGGCACACGAGAGTAGAGAGTGCTTGGTCTAACTTCTACTTTGCCTTATTGAAGAGTAGTTCTTTCAAGAACTACTTGACCCTGACACCCTTTGGCCATGTGGTTTGGCTGCAAATCCTGGCATCCTGGCTACCATCTGACTCAGATTTGCTCGATTTTAGTGGCTTGCATGCCGAGTTACTATGAATTTATACTTACTAATTTAATAGGACTCTGATTACAGTTAGGTGCATGGTAGTTGATGTGATATATAATCAAAGAAACCAACTTGCAAAGCCAGTGGTTTGGAAATCTTCAGAGCACCAAAACCTTCGACTAACCAACTATTATTTTTTTCCCTATATCACCTGATCATCTCACAATATTTTTGTGCTTTTTTATTGAACTATAATATTTGTACATCTTAATTGGATACAATATGGTCATTTAACACATGTATAAATGTAATAATAAAATCAGGGTAATAACTACTTCCATCTCTTTGACCGTTAATCATTTTTATGTGTTGGAAATTTCATACTCTTATAGTCATTTTTGAAATAAAGTCTATATTACTTTAACGCAATAGTTACTCTTCTGTGCTTAAGAAGAACTAGAAGTGATTTCTTTACTCTGTGTTTTGGTGCCATTTGTTGGACTTCTTTATTTCTCCCTCCCCTTCCTAGTCTCTTGATCACTATTCCATTCTGTTATTCTAAAAGATTAACTTATTAGTTTCCACAAATGAATGACAACATATGTTATTTGTCTTTCTGTGTCTGGCTTATTTTACTTAATGACCTCCAGTTCCATTCATGTTGTTGCAAATGATAGGATGTCATTATTTCATATGGCTGAGTAATATTCCATTGTGTAAATATGCCACATTTCTTTACCCATTCATCTACTGAAAGCATCTGGGTTGATCTCATATTTTCGCTATTTTGAATACTGCTGCAATAAACTCAGGAGTGCAAGTACTTTTTGGCATAATTTCATCTCTTTTGGATATATCCCTAGTAATGATAGTTCTATTTTCAGTTTTTTGAGAAATCTCCATACTGTTTTCCATAATGTCTGTACTAATTTATATTCTCTCCAATAGTATATAAAAGTTCCTTTTCTCTGCACCATAACCAGTATTTGTTATTTATCTTTTTTTATAATGGTCATTCTAAATTAGGGTGAGATGATAACTGATTGCGGTTTCGATTTGCATCTCTCTGATGATTAGTGAAATTGAAAGTCTTTTTATGTAGTTGTTGGCATTCATATGTTTTCTTCTGAGAAGTGTGTTTAATTTTTCAGCCCAGTTTGTAATTCTTCTTTTTTTTTTTGTATTTAGCTTTTTGAGTTTCTTCTATAATCTGAACATCAATCCTTCCTTGTTGGATTAATACTTTGAAAAAAATTTCTCACATTCTGTATGTTGCCTCTGAATTCTTTTGATTATTTCCTTTGTTGTGCAGAAGCTTCTTAGTTTAATGTAATCCCTTTTGTCTATTTTTATTTTTTTTAACCTGCTTTTGGCATCCTAGAAAAATCATTGTTAACACTGATATCATAAAGAATTCCTCCTATGATTTCTTGTACTAATTTTATAGATTCATGTTTAGTATTTAGGTCTTTGGTATATTTTGAATGAATTTTTTTTTGTGTACAGTGAGAGGAAAGGGTGTTTTATATATGCATATCCAATTTTTCCATCACCACTTATTAAAGAAACTGTCTTGTCTCTACTGCATATTCTTGATTCCTTTGTAAAAAATCAGTTTGCTGTATGAACATGGATTAATTTCTGGATTATCTCTTCTGTTCCATGGGTCTGTGTGTTTGCTAGTATCATCCTGTTTTTGTTAGTATAGCTTTGTAGTATGTTTTGAGTACAGATATTGTGATCTCTCCAGCATTTCCCCCACCCACTCAGGATCACTTTGCATATTCTGGTTTATTTTTGTGATTCCATATGGATTTTATAATTACTTTTTCTATTTTTGTGAAGAAAGTCATTGATGTTTTGGTGGGAATTGCACTGATTCTGTGGCTTACTTTGGATATTATGGCTATTTTAACAATATTGATTCTTCCAATCCATGAACACGAGCTATCTTTTTCAGTATTTTAAACTCTTGATCTTAGCCAAAAGGCTGAGAAGTGATATCAGTGTTTTATAATACTTGTGGTAGAGGTTGCTGTTTAAATCTGGAAAAGAAGAGTTTTTCTACTTTTTTTTTTTAAATGAGTAAGTTTTGATAGTATACCAATTCCCTTTCTCTCAATTTGGTCATCTTGATGTTGTTACTTGATTCATTTCATTGGCACTATAATTTAGATCTTTAAATTGTGTATCTGTCTCTTACATTAGCTGACTAACAGTTCTATTTGCTTTTGTGATTTGTAGTAGTGAACAACTTTTTCTATAAAGGGTTAGTGAATATTTTTAAGATTTGTAGGCCATATAGTTTCTGTCACAACCATTCACCTCTATTATTATAGTGCAGAGATAGACCGAGTCCATAGGTAAACAAATGAGCACACCTATGCTCTAATTCAACTTTATCTACAAAATTAGGTGGTGGCCTAGATTTGGCCCTCAAGCTGTGGTTGGGCAAAGTCCACCTTAGAGAAAAAATTAAAATTTCTAAGCTTAAAAGTTTTTTTTTTTTTTCTGGATTCCTAGGGGAAAGATATCATAGAACAAATTTTGCAAAGATAATTATTTGTAAGTATATTTCAATTCATCGGTTATGTATTAAGGTTAGTAGATGGGAAGTAAGAGAAAAAATCTACTATGATTCTTTTAATTTAACAAATTATAAGGAATTCTAAGAGGAACTCTGGAAGAGATTACAAAATAAATGCAACTGATTTGTCAATGTCAAAAGATAGAAGTGATCAATTTAGATGACTACAGTCTGGAAGTCTACTAAATGGAATGAATTATCCAGCCCATTAATTTAGGAATGGGCTAATGCGAAGGGAACTTCTCCAGTTATTGATACTCTCATTTGCATGTTGACTGTTACAGAGATAACTTGCTATTGGAATTGACCTCTGAGATCTTTAAAATAAAACGAAACAAAGCTAATGGTAATTTCTACTGCAGAGACACCCTGTTTGTCATGTGAATTTACTGTTAGGAATTTATAATACTGAGCATGACATCAAAAAAATAGCAGAATAGTTTCTAGTGCTCGTCCTGTCAAAGAAACATCAGTTTGAGTGACCATATACTCACAAAAACACTTTTACAAGAGGTAAGAAATCTAGATGAGAGATTACAGCACCTGAATGCAGCATAGGAATAAGAAAAGACACATTGAAAGACACGTTCACATTACCTGGGTCGCCTCCCTCCAAGCCCAGTCAACAGAGTGAAGAGAGATGATACTCTCTGCATGGGGGACTAGAAGTGAAGGGACCAACTGTGCACCTCAGTGCTCTGTGGCCCCAGGCCCCATGCCACCTCAACACCACGCCAGGCCTGTGGCTCCATGCTTACCACAGTGCGAGGCTGGCCGTGAAAACCCAGGCTCTAGACTCGTCCGTGTGGATCCAGGTTCCAGGCCATGCCCCTCGCCCCCAGCTCCGACTGGTGATGGGGACCTGCCCCTGAGAACTCAAGCTCTGGCTGCCTCAGTCCTAAGCTGGCCCCACAGACTCAGGCTCATAATCTGCCCAGATCTGCCCCCATGGATCCGTGATCCAGGCTGTATCCTCAGTCCCAGACTCCAGACTCATCTCCACAGACCAAGGCTACAGCCTATCCCCATGGATCCAGTTACCAGGTCAATCTCAGTGGATCCCAACCCAGCCTGGTCCCCATGGACCCAACATCCAGTCTTACATCTGAGGATACAGGCTCCAGGCTTGTTCATGCAGACACAGGTGCCCATCTTCATGAACCCAAACTATGGGCTATCTCCTGGGGACCCAGGTATCAGGCTTCCCTGACTCATGATCCAGGCACAAGGCCAGCCAGTTGAAAGACTTTAGCAGAGAGCCTTTCTATAGACCCCATGCGCTGAACTGCCAGAGAATCTCTGGATAGGCTGACTGGTAAAGGCCTTTCCCCTACCTAAACCAAAAAAAAGACAAAGAGTTGTTCCTTGCCTCCTGGTACTCAAACCATTTGTGATATCCTTCTAAAATAAATGAGCACTGACTTATATGACCAATAGAACAGGGCAGGAATGATAGTATGTGACTTTTGAGACCAGATACTAAGAGGCATCTTTAGCATGTGTTCTTTTTTTCTCACTCTGATTGCTCATTCCATGAGAAGTCAGCTGCCATTCCATGAGGATGCTCAAGTAGCACTTCACAGAAACCCACATGACGCCACCAAGAGTCAGCACCAGTTTGCCAGCCATGTGAGTAAGTCACTTTAGAAGGGGATCCTACAGCTCCAAATAGGCCATCAGGTGACAGTAACCCCAACTGAAATCTGATTGCAGCTTCCTGAGACTCTAACCAGAACTGCCTAGCCAAGCTACTTGGAGACTCCTGACCCACAGAAATTAGGACAGCTGATGAGTGGCTATTGTTATTTTAAACCACTAAGTTTTTATATAATTTCTATTATACCATTAGATAATTAATACTAAGAGAAAAAAACACATTGCATTGTAGTTACTTCATCCTGATTCATGCCATCATTTTCCTTCTCCTAGAAGGACTTTATTTTGTGTGTTCTTATAGTTCTGGGCTCTTGGAATATTTCTGAAAAAAGTTTTATTTTATGTTCTCTTTAAAATGTATACTATCAGCCGTGTGTGGTGGCCTGCGCTTGTAATCCCAGTACTTGGGAGGCTGAGACTGGAGAATCCATGTTCGTGGCCAGCCTCAGCTACTTAGTGAGGCCCTCCACAACTTAGTGAGATCCTGTTTCAAAATAAAGAATAAAAAGATAGGGCTGGGGTTGTAGCTCGGAGGTAGAATGCCCCTGGGCTCCATCCCCAGTACTACACCAACACATATACTCATGTATATATTCTGTTCATAGAATTTTAGATTGATTTTTTTCAATGCTTTAAATATGGCATTCCACTCTCTTTGGTTGCCATTGTTTCTGACAAAAATTGGAGTGTCATACTTATTTGTGTTCTCTGGCATGTAATATGCATTTTTAGGGGGAGAAGAGGTACTTTTAAAATTACTGGCTTTAAGAAATCACTGAGTTTAAGAAATTTGTTTACAGTGTTACTTGGTGCAACTTTCTTCATATATGATGTGCTTGGGTTTTATTAAGCTTCTTGGATCTGAGGGCTTACATTCTTCATCAAATTTGGGGAAATTTTAGCCATCCTTTCTTCAGTTTTTTTCTATCCACCTACTCTCAACTTGGACTTTTTTTCTATCTGTGTTTCATTTTGGTTAGTTTCTATTATAGTGTCTTCATAATCACTAATCTTTTCTTAGGCACCAATCTACTGCTCATCTTATCTAGTGTTATTTTCTCATACTATTTTATTTACAGAAGTTTGATCTGAGTCTTAATATATTCCATCTTTTCAAACTATGCTTTCTTCTACGTTCTTTAGTATTGAGTATATTTATAATAGCTTTTTCAATAGCCTTTTATATTCTATCATCTATATAAATTTTGGATCTACTACATAGTTTAACTTGTCTCCTCATTGTGAATTGCATTTTCCTGTTTCTTTGTATGTCTGTTAATTTCTAATTGGATACTAGATTAGACATTATAAAATTTACCTTATTGGGTGCCGGTGTTTTACTGTATATTTTAAGAAATATTTTTGGTTTTGTTCTGGAGTGAAGATAATTTACTTGAAAATACCTTCTTTCAAGACTTGCTTTTAAGCCGGGTGTGGTAGCGCACGCTTGTAATCCCAGCATTTGGGAGGTTGAGACCGGAGGATCCGGGTTCGCGGCCAGCCTCAGCTACCTAGTGAGGCACTCCGCAACTTAGTGAGACCCGGTTTCAAAATAAAGAATAAAAAATAGGGCTGGGGGTGTAGCTCGGAGATAGAATGCCCCTGAGTTCAATCCCCAGTACCACAAAAAAAAAAAAAAAAAAAAAAAAGAAAGACTTGCTTTTAAGCATTGTAAGGTCCAGAACAGTCCTTGATCTTGGGCTAAGGTGATCCCATTACTATGACACAATGTGCTTTGAAGACTCCACTTGATGCTGCACGTGTTGGAAAGTCTTTCCAGTTCGGATGGTGGGTATGTGAGCTGTACCTGATTGTTTCTGAGCAGTAGGATGTCTGCTCTTTTCTGGAGGTTATATATCCAACCCTGGGAGTTTCCTCGAGGTATGCACTGCTCAGTATTCACACGGGGACTCAAGGAACCTTTGCACATCTCCACAGCTCTTTCTCTGTGGGTCTCTTCTCTTCAGGTATACACCTTACCAATCCCAACCACTTGGTCCTTCTGAACTCGTAACTGCCTCTCAACCTGAGGTAACAATTAGGCTCTGTTTAGATTTCCTTTCCCTGATCTGCAGCCCATAAATGCTTTCTAGGCAGTAAGCCAGGCACTCTTAGACCTTGCCTTGTTTCTTTCCTTTCTCTCAATATTATCTGTTGTCCAATGTCTGAAATCTATTGTTTCATGTATTTTGTTCAGTCTTTGGTTATTTTAGGTGAGTGAAGGTAAAAGTGGTAGTTCTAGGGCAGAGATTTTGATGCAATATGGGAAAATACTTTTGTGTGATATTATTTGATACCTAGGGCATGAGATAAGAGCCTATTATGTTGGGTTGTTGGGTAAGAAGTTATTAAGACAAAATCTAGGATATATAAAGAACTTAAAAAAACTTAACACTAAAAAAACCTCAGTAAAAATGGGCAATTGAACTGAATAGACACTTCTCAACAGAAGAAATAGAAATGGCCAATAATATATAAAAAATATTCAACGTCATTAGCAATCAGAGAAATGAAAATCAAAACTACACTCAGATGCCATTTAACTCCAGAGAAAAT
The DNA here is from genome assembly GCA_004027655.1 of Graphiurus murinus. Lineage (NCBI taxonomy): Eukaryota > Metazoa > Chordata > Mammalia > Rodentia > Gliridae > Graphiurus > Graphiurus murinus. The sequence continues at coordinate 189,739 of PVLC010000366.1, read as the reverse complement.
GGCAATCATCAAGATTATAAGCAATAATAAATACTGGTGAAGATAAAGGGAAGTACAAACTCTTATACACTGTTAGTGAGATTGTAAATTAATAAAACCACTATAGAGATTAGTATATGTGTTCCTCAAAAGACCAGAACCAGTATTTGACCCAGCTATACCATTCCTCTGTATCTTTCCAAAAGAATTAAAGTCAGAATAATATAGCGATGCATGCATATTTATATTTATAGCAGCATGATTCATAATAGCCAAGTTATGGAACCAACTTAGGTGTTTGTGAACAGATAAATGGATAAAAAAAATGTGATACATATACATAATGGAGTTTGACTCATAACAAGAAGTCATAAAGAAGAACAAGTTATGTCATTTGCAGGAAATGGATGGAACTAGAGTATATTATGCTAGGTGAGATCAGCCAGTCTCAAAAAGTCAAGAGTCACATGTTTTCTCTCATATGTGGAAGCTAGAGAAAAAAAATAGGAAAGAAAAGGTACTTCAGATAAATGAAGAGAAAGGCCAGTAGAAGAGTGGAAAGAGCTTGAGGGAAGGAAGAGGGGAGGGGAAAAAGAAGGATGGATGAAGGAAACAGTTCAAATAATATTATGTCCATATATGAAGGTATCAATACTAATCACATTAACATGTACAAAAAGTGATATGTGCATGCATTAATGTATCACTGTAAACCTCACTATAATGCAGAACTACAATGTATCAACAAAAGCATAAAAATAAAAATAAAGTAATTTTTCTTACAAATAAAATAAGTGTTCTTGGTTTTCCCCAATATATTGACTCTTGACTGTCATCTCTTCTGTGAATGGTTAAGGTCATTATAATTGTAATTATTTGCATCATTTAATAGGTCTATTTTTTGTTTTAGCCATATTATTATATTTGTTCTTTAATGAAGATAATGTTTTGTGATTTTCATGGGTCCATTTCATTGAAAAAAATATTGTATCTTAATTCTCTAAGTTTAAAATGTTTAATTTTGTTATTTCTACTAGAAATATTTTATTTAGGCACAAATCATATTTTTTATATTCTAGACTACTAAAACTATTGATTTATGATCTAGTTGACAGTTTATAGTTATATTCTTTAAACAAGATGGTGAATCAATTGCTTGAAACCATAATCCCAGAGTTATCCAGAAAGTAATAACTTTGAGTTACAAGTGAAATCATACTTCTTTTTATACCCCAATTTTGATGATTCTGAACACCACCTTTTATGTTCAAATAGTGTCTTAAAGCATTTCTCAGCAATTTCTGGGGATCACCAAAGGCATATCTTACAGATACCTATCAGTCAGTCTTAAGCCAATGAATCTGAATCTCACCATATAGTATCCACTATTTTTGACTCTACTATGTAATAAAGTTACTGTATGAAGCTACTCTGCTGAAATGGCTGAGAATGAGGCCATGGTGTTGGTTTGTGAAGAGGCAGGGAGATTATAGCCCAAGATTTTCTTAAAATAGTACTATTTCTCATTCATTCCTCTCTTAGAATCTCTAAGACTTTTATTTTTTTTTAATTGGTGCACTGTAATCATACATCTTTGTTAGGTACAAGCTGATAAAGGCATACATGAACACATTCTCATTTAATCCTTCCCCAAATCCCACCCCACTCCTTTGCCCTCTTCCTTCTCATGTTCAGGTTAGTGATTGACTTTGGTTTGTTCCTGAAAGTACATCATGTGCATTAGGGTGTCCCCCCTCCCCCCATCACTTTCTGTTAAGTCAAATTCTTTGCTCACCTAAGGTTTCTCCTTCTTCCTCTGGAGTCCCTCTTATGTCCCATTTTCTCCCTACCTTCCACACAATGCCAAACCATGGAACCAGCCAAGATGTCCATCAACAGATGAATGGATTACAAAACTATGGGATATGTACACAATGGAATTTTACTCAGCTATAAAGAAGAACAAAATCATGTTATTTGCAGGGAAATGGATGGAACTGGAAAACATTATGTTAAGTGAGATTAGTCAGTCACAAAAAGTAAAAAATCGTATGCTCTCCAGGACTTTTATGAAAATAGTTTAACCAACATCTAGCCTTTACTTCTCTGACCAGTGTGCTTCAAACTGGGCTAAGGAAGCTTGAGGGACATCATATATAAATTGTTAAAATTATTTTTTCCTTTATTTTTTTTAACAAGAGATCATTGGTTTAATCAAAGTATTAACTTTTTCTTCGTTTGCAAGATAACCTCCTCTTTGTGTGTTAAAATATACACATTTTATACTGAAAGAGAATGAGTGCTATTTCCACCAAATCAGATTGCCTTTGGACAAGTACATTATAATATTTTGTCTCTAATGAAACATAGACAGTTAAGCTCTGTTTTTGTAAATTATTTAGTGAGTCATTTTCTATATCTAGATGGTTTAGTGTGCTCATTTTCCTGAACAAATAGCAATCCATTGTTTTAAATGCTTCACATATATTAACTTATCTAATCCTCACAACAACCTTCTGCATTAGTCACATTCTTGTCCATCTTACAACTTAGACCCAAGTTCCCACAGTTAGCATGAACTCTAGTCATTTAATTTTCTGCTATCCTCTTTAATTTTTCGTTAATTTGGAGTTTGGATGCCCCTCCCCCCTGTAGTCTAATGAGGCCCCATCTTGGAATATCACTGATATTAAAATTTATTTTAAGTCAGTTCATTAAGTAGCTGCCAAGTGCTAGCAATTAAGTTATTTTACACTTTTAAAAATTTGATAATTGTATAAACAAACTATACTGAAGCAGCTGAGACATACCATCTATGCAGTCCTTTGCAATGAACAATTACCAAATAAAGATAGCTCAAGAAAAGAAAACTATAGGCCTATATCGCCAATGAACATAGACACAAAACTGCTAAACAAAATACTAGCGATGCGCATTCAAAACCACAGCATTGAACGCTTACCAACCGCAGGATACTCTTTGTGTCTGAGGATAGTTTGAGGAAGTAACTTTGTCCTATTTGTCTCGTGTGTGCCACAGGGCCATCCATACCATGTGTGACCAGTTAAATACCACCACTGTAGGGAGCTTTCAGAGGGATTAGCATTCCTGTCTGGAAAGGCTTTTAACCATGGGATTCTTTATATAGGTTTGATTATAACTTGCTCTACAATTTATTAAATATACATATGCATATATATGCAGAACTGAATGTATCATTCTACTCCTTTTTCTCTGTAATATTTTTATGTCCAGTATATTCAGGGTAAGGTAAATTTTTTTGCATTTTCATAATCTTTTTTGATTATAAGAAAATTAAGTAAATTGAAAAATGATAGCCTGGATGAACATTTGTCTTTCTTCAACTCTTGGTGACTTTCCCCTATGTGTTATGTATAATAAACACATAACCAATATCAAAATAACATATCCATACCTGTATGTATAACTGATAGGTATATACCATGTGTGACAGACACGGAGATGTGCCACTTAGACCCCCTTAAAGACTGGTTGACAGCCTCCTGTTGTTACCCCCTCCAGATGTGCCTCAACTTTTGAATTAAAGTTATACAGTTCTTGAGGTTGAGCCCAACCAGCAACGGAGCAAGACTCTGAAACAAGGGTCACCCAGGCACCATTTCCACCCAGACATGATTCCTTCAGTAGATAATCTTTGCTCCTGTGCCCCCCTCCCCACTGGGCTAGAGGTTTTCAGAGCTGCACTGCTGTCTCATACCTACCTTGCCTAATCCTGTTTCCTATTTGACTTTCACAGAGCTCATCTCAGGATAGATCTTTTCTCTGCCTAACTCAGCATCTCAATATCCACTTCCTGAAGTCAGAGCTCAGCTTAAGTTTCCCTTAAGATTTTGTCTCTCATTCTTTTCTCCAATTTCCCATGGGTCATGTTGGAATTAAATAGAAAAGATAGCATAATTTAATTTCACAGGAGGACTTCTATAATTGCTCATCTTCTAGGGCCTTCTGGTTGGGTGAAGGGAGTGAAACTGGTTTGTATAAATACATCTATGCTTTCTTGGACTGAACTTCAGTGCAGCAAAATGAGGGTGGGAATTTGCAGGCCATTAAACTCAAATTTAAGCACCATCTTGTTCTTTTCATTAAAATAAAAAAAATCCAGCCTATGTTTCTAACTTGATAAAATAGCCTGCTGCTAATTGGTCATTTTCACGAAAGAAAGTGACTTGTAATCATAGAAGCTTCAGCTGTTAAAAAATCTTGCTTGAGTAACCATTAAAAACATGCCTGCTCTAATGAACTCTCCCTTACTTCTCTGTGTAGAGAGATTCATTGGGTCATTTGAAGTCAATTCTATGAACCTTTAAACATGTAAACTGCTCTTAGTACCCTATCCAATGGCTTCTAAACTTTAAACTAAGGCTGAAATGGTTTTTTATTAGGTTAATTGGCTCAAATATGAAAATCGTAATTACCAAGTGCATGCAGCGTAGAGGAGAAAAAGATAAAATACTGTGTTTGTAGACTACAATAAAGCTACTTACAGCTTCACTTGGCTAACTGTTGAGAAATTAAAAACGTAACAGTGAGTCAGGAAAAAACTCTTCTTCCTGGAGTATTTTTATTCTGTAGCTTTTAAAACCATTATAGAATTTCCTACAGCTCAGGATCTAAAAAAATCTAGATCTGAAGTGAACATATCTAGATTTCTATTATAACCCTGCTACCCAACTGTTATGCAAAGGTGGCATCATTGAACTTGTCTTAGATTTGCTTTTCTGGTCTATGCGAATAGTAGGAATAGGCTGGGCATGGTGGCATATGCCTGTAATCCCAGTACTTGGGAGGTTGAGCCAGGAGGATTGCAGGTTTGAGGACACCTTAAGCAATTTAGTATGACTCTCAGCAACCTAGTGAGACCTTGTTTCAAAACAAAAAAATAATAATAAAGAAAAGGGCTGGGGATGTATCTTGTAGGTAAAATGCCTCTGGGTCCAATCCCCAGTGTCACGTATGTATTCTTCACACACACACACACACACACACACACACACACACACACACACACTAGTGGTAATAAAGTCTCTTTCTTTAGGAGGCTTCTATGATCCATCCACTAGGAAGATGTACCTGAAAACACTATGTAAGTTCAACATGGTTTACACTGGATTAAAATGTTATTATTCTTCTATGTTATCAGACTGAGAAAACAGAACTGACTTATTTTGAGAAGATTCATTAGAATATTCTGCAGGGGAAAATGAGGTAAACCTGTTGACATCAGTGCATCCTGGTTATTGCAAGCAGAAAAGCAAAAGCTTATGGTGTGGAGCGACTGCCTCAAATGTGACAATTTAGATATGTTTGAGCTTCATGTGTAGGAGTGCACAGACAGTAGCCTTTGTGCCGTATTCATTTATTAAGTGACCATCCATCTCTGAATTTGAAATATAATTATACATACATATGTGTACATGCATATGTATTTACACCTAGTTAAGAACCTTTTGGTTTTTATATAATATACTTTTTTGGTGGTGGTAACTGGGGACTGAACCCAGAGGCATTCTATCTCTGAGCTATACCTCCAGCTTTTTTTAAGTTTTTGTTTTGAACAGGGTCTCACTAGGCTGCTGAGTCTCCCTAAGTTGCTGAGGCTGGTTCTTGAACCTCCTATTTCAGACTACCAAGTACTGGGATTACAGATGTGTGCTACTGCACCTAGTTTATATAATACACACTTGTTCATATATATGTATATGCAAATTGTGTTATTTCTTCCTCCTCCTCCTCTTTCTTCTTCTTCTTCTTCTTCTTCTTCGTCGTCGTCGTCGTCGTCGTCGTCGTCGTCGTCGTCGTCGTCTTCTTCTTCATCGTCTTCGTTTTCGTCTTCGTCTTCGTCTTCTTCTTCTCCTCCCTCTCCCCCTCTCCCCTTCTCCCCCTCTCTCCCCTTGTCTCCCTCTCTCTTTTGTTTAACCTTTTTGGTACTGGGGTTGGAACCCAGGGCCTTGCACATGCTAAGCATGTGCTCTTCCACTGAGCTATATCCTAGCCTCTTTTTCTCTTTCTCTTCCTTTTTGGTTGAGAAATACTACCTGAGTTGAGTCATGTGTGGCCATATCTGTCAAGTTACATGGTGCAAAGGATCTTTCATGGCATTACTTGAATCTGCTTTGCTCTTTTCCTACAGGGCTGCTTTTTTCCCCCTCATAATGATCCCTCTTCTGCAAACCCATGACTCATTCATCTTACTGGGACATTCTCTTTCAAAGAAAGTCTAATTTTATTAAGAAAATGTGATGGGATATTTTCTGAGATTTGTCTTTGCCAATAGAAGCATAGCACAAAATACACAGGGTCTTCTATAGAAAAACCATCAGAAAGGCCAAATAGGTATAAGTCCCTATTGAAACAACATATTTCTGTTGGGTCAATAAATATTTTGACCCAACATATATGCCCCCAGTTTTTAAGCTGTAATAGCCTATTGTAGCTATTCAAGAAAGAGAAGCAAAGATAAATAGGAGACAGTCATAATTACCTAACAAATTTTCTCTTTTAAAATAAAAATTAAGGGCTGAGGGTATGACTCAGAAGTAGAACACCCCTGGGTACAATCCCCAGTACCATAAATAAATAAAATAAAGATTAATGCACTCACTCCATTCAAATTTCAAACACTATATGAAATTGGCATAAGATAGAAAACAAAAACCTCTTCCCTCCTTCCAAAATTCCTATTAACATTCCTTAGAAGTAACCATCTTAAATGTTATACTTTTTTCAGATACATATACATATCGTCTTAGTTTCCTTAGGCTGCTAAAACAAAAATACATACACTGAAGAGCTTAAATAATAGACAACTGTTTTTAACATTTCTGGAGGTTAGAAGTCTAAGATCAAGGCGCTGACAGATCTGGTCCCTAGAGAGGACTCAAACTTAAGTAATTTTCATTGTGTCAACAATGTAATATAAATGTTAAGGAAAATTTGAAAAAACCCTAAATTTGCTAAAATAATGTTACTTATATAGTTTTATTAACATTCTTTCCCCATATGAATACTTATTTTGCACATATCCCATTAAATCTCATGTTTAAAAGTTGATATCAATGTAAATATTTTCCTTGTGATTATGTGTTCTTTATGGTTAGCCATGCCCAAATTGCAAGTGTGTTATACTCATTATACTCGTAGCTGATTTTTTTTCTTACTTATGACTAAGGAGTTGCCTATAAAACTCATTTACTAGGAAAAATACTCTAAAAATACTCATACATAACCACAAGAGTTCTGTTACATGCTGTGTGACTTTAAGTTTAGAGCTTATCTATGCCTCATTTGTAAAGTGAATCCAAATAATCCACTTATCTCTTTCCTAAAGTGTTGTAAGCACTATGTCTCATAATGCATGTTAAGCCCTTGAACTGTTCTCCAGCATATTGTATGTGTTCAATGAAGGATATATATATAATATATATGCACTTGTTAATAATACTAACAAATATGTACATATATATGCACTTGCTAATTAATAATATTAGTAAATGTGTATTTGGAATGTTGAACATATTCAAAATGTCAGATACATGGTTAAATCAACATCAGATAAAAGAGATTTACAAATGAAACTATCAACCAAAATATAGTGCAATAATATTTGCAAAAATCCAATGTATCTTCTTTGGTAGTACTCTACTAGAAGATGGAACTGCATACCAGGCATGGGTGACTTGACTTTCCCCATTAATCAGAAAGTTCCATTGACTCAGTTGATTGCTGACAGCTATTTTCTGAACGTTTACAGAAGGCAGTCAATGGATGACCTACAGAAAATATCATTCATGAGAAGATGCCATTTGATGCAGTAGACCATGAAGAGTTTGCTGTACTTAGCAAAAAGCATACCACTCCCAGGGCTGTATCCTTGCTGATGGCAAAAAGGGAAGTCTTCATGCCTAAAATTCTGACATTCCAGGGAGATGAATGTCTTATTTCAAAACTCTCCTGAACAAGCCATGAAGAACAGCATTAGCTGACCCTCAGGGTATGGTTGACTTTGCTACACAGAGCAGCAGGGATGACCTTAATTCCATGTCCATCAGTGAGATGTATGACCCGAATCTAAAAGGCAAAAGGCAAAAAATGAATCAAATGCTAATGGAATCCACCATGAGAAAGAACACACAGGAATACACACATGCCTGCACACATGCACACACATGGGTGAGTTTTGATAATTTCTTTGCCAATAAGAGGTATGAAAGAATCTTTGGCATAAGGCTCTTTTTGATCCAGAAGTGACAGAAAATAACAAGAAAAATATATTTTAAGATAAATCCTAGCTTTCTCCCCATTCTTGATACCTCTAATGATCCTGAAAGATTCCCATAATGTTTTTTTTTTTCATTGAGAAGAAAGTGTGAGCAGGTTGGATTTATGCATAATCATTTCATGGGTGAACAAAACTTTATGTTCCTCTACAGCCATTCAAGAGAGACTGGGATTTCTTCCAGGAGCTATCCCAGGCTTCATTAATTTTAAGGCCACCTTCAACTACACAGATCATGACTACTTAAGAAGAATTCTTATGCTATAAGGACAAATAAAATTCCTATTGGATAATCAGGCATTTGATTCTATTCCAAAAATAGTAGGGAGTGTTTTCTGAAATTCTAGGCACTAATGCTAAGTTGAGCATATTCAGAGATGGGATGATCTACTTTAGAAACAGTTTATGTAAAAAAATATTTGAGTCTATTATTCATCAATTTTTTTCCTGCTAGGGTTAAGAATGACAAAAGAAAACTCACGTATTACTATTTGTAGCTCAGGAAAAAATCATAAGTAGAAATTAGGGTCAGATCTAGATGTTTTACAATATGTGAAGTTGGGAGAAAAAAGAAAATTTATTTTTGTGGCGATATTTTTCTTTATTTTGCATTTAATTATTTTTTTGTTTTTACTTATTTTTTTTCTTTTTGGTGCCTTTTAATCATACATCACAACGAAGTTCAGAGTGATAGAGCCATCTATGCACACAGCACTTGGTGAACTTTAATAGAGAATGGACTGCATCTGCTTCTCACTCCAGCCACTGAATGCTCATGTTCCATATATCCCATGCTTCTTGTAATCAGACCATTCATCTGAACTCTTTCTATCCTGGGCAATTCCACTGTTGGACAGGTCTATTTGCGGGAGTCTCTTATACAAAGATGAAAATTCCTCTTCCAAATAATCACTAATTGTTACTAGATCTAACTTTCAATAGAAGAGAAGAGTTGTTTCTTGCATTGATTGATGGCCTTTCAGGTACCTTAGGGAAGCTAATATGCTTTCCTTAGTCTTTTCTTGCTCAGGCTAAGCAGAATTGCATAGCTAGTCTATGGAGCCCTGCAGAGATAAAATTCCTTCTTGGCCCTTCTATTTTAGTGACCTTAATGAACTTTTCTAAGTCTTAGTTTTCCTGTCTGTAAGATAATTACAAAGCAACTGACTTTACACATCTCTGAGAATTAAATAACAATGCAGGCTCTCAACATATGTTAGCTGCTATTTTTATTTTTTTACAATCCTTCCTTGTGTAATTTAAATCCTTAGGCACTAGAATAGAGCTGGATAAGTTTGATTTGAATTCAGTTTTTATCTTTTTTTTAAATGATTAATTTCTGAGAGTAGAGGATGTGCTTGTGTATTTGTGTGTGTGTGCAAGTGTGTGTTGCAGTTGTTTCTCTGTCATCTTGAGCATCTTGGGCATTTTGTCTTCATTGAAGTCTCACTTTTGTTCTCAGCATTGTGGCGCTTCCTTTATTTCTCCTGGAATCAATGTAAATATAAAATTGTAGGGAAATCAGTATGAAGGTTCCTCATAAAATTAGAAAAGGAACTATCATACGATGGAGCAATCCTATGATTGGGCATATGTCCAAAGGAACTGAAATCAGTATATCAAAGAGACATCTACACTTCCATGTTTATTGCTACATTATTTATGAAAGCCATATTCCACATGAAAGATGTGGAATCAAGCTACAAGTCTATCAGTGAGTGAGTGGATAAGGAAAATGTGGAATGTGTACATAATGGAATACTATTTGGGAATAAAAGAATGAAGTTCTGGCATTTTCAGCAATACAGATGGAACTGAAGACATTATGTTAAGTGAAGTAAACCAGGTGGTGAAAGATACATTCCACTTGATCTCATTGATGTGTGTAATCTAACAGAGAGGACCACATAGAAGTAGAGTATAAGAGTGGTTATGGGAGGCTGGGGAGGATAGAGAGAAGGGAGTGATGGGGAGAGATTGGCCAATGGGTAGATAGTTATATTCAGATAGAAAAAATAAGTTCTGGTGTTGTATTGCACAGTAGGGTGACTATGTTTAATAATATTGTATTGAATATTTAAAAATAGCCAGGTGTGGTAGTGCATGCTTGTAATCCCAGTACTTGGGAGGCGAGGACAGGAAGATCATAGGTTCACAGCCAGCCTCAGCAACTTAGCAAGGCCCTCAGCAGCTTAGTGACACCCTGTTTCCAAATAAAAATAAAAAGAGCTGGGGTATAGCTTGGAGGTAGAATGCCCTTGGTTTCAATCCCTAGTGCCACAATAAGTAAATAAGTAAATAAATAATAAATAAATAGTTGGAAGGAAAGGCTCTTGATTGCTCTTACTATAAAGGTATGAAGTGATGATATATGCTAACTATCCTGATTTGATTAATATGCAATATACGCATGTATTGAAATCTCGCATTGTATGCCATAAATGTGCACATTTTTTATGTGTCAATTATAAACTAAACATGCAATTCACCATCTTTTTGATTACATGCATTCATATACCCACATGTACACACCTACATCAGGACTTAGAAAAAAGTTTGAGAAATTGAAAGGACTTTATTTCACAGTACATGAAAACTTAAAATTGAATATCTGACATTTCTATTCCAAAACATTTTCTCCTATTTGGCTATGTTTCTTTTTTTTCCCCCTCATTTCTCTCTCTTCTTATTCTTAGGAATAAAACTACCTAAATTCCTCTGAGGTATTGTCCCTCATCCAAAAGACCAGATTAATAAGATCCAATTGATTAGGCTCTAAGAATACTAGTGACAGATACCATAAAGGTGATTGGGCTCTGATTTATTAATCAGAACTTATTAGTTCATTTCCATGGGATGGATTTTACCCTTTTATAAAAAGGTTCAGTAACAAAATATCGTAGTCCTAGAGAGAGCTTTCTGCATTGCCAATTTGAGAAGGCAATGTAGCTATTTATGGACGATCTTTAAACAAGAGCACTTTTTATTACTTTGCAATCACTTGCAGATGCTACTCAATAACTGCAGTCGCCATAAGATCACAACCAAGATATGGCACTTGTTACAGACATCTGTTTAATGCTTTGTTGAGAAACTTTATCTTTCCAGTTTTTCAGGATTCCTTTTGTAAATCTGAATTTCTGCAATGGTGAATGTATAAAACCACTGTCTTCATAAGTGTCTCTCAGTACTTACTTGTGGAGTTTAAAGTCTGTCTTCACCATACCACCAGATGAGATTGTAAGCTGCGCGAGGTCAGACATCCTGGCCATTGCTTCCTTCTTTTTTTTTTTTTTTTTTTTGCGGTACTGGGGATTGAACTCAGGGGCATTCTACCTCCAAGCTACACCCCCAGCCCTATTTTTTATTCTTTATTTTGAAACCGGGTCTCACTAAGTTGTGGAGTGCCTCACTAGGTAGCTGAGGCTGGCCGCGAACCTGGATTCTACGGTCTCAGCCTCCCGAATGCTGGGATTACAAGCGTGTGCCACCACGCCCGGCTTCATTGCTTCCTTCTGTTGCTCATCTCTTGGCACATGGTAGAATTTCAAGTAGTGTTGGTTGGTTGAATGAATGAATGAATAAATGAATGAATGAATGAATGAATGAACACAATTACATAATTTTTAAGTTGTGCTATTGAGTTGATTGAGTTTCTTGTACATTTTAGCTATTAAACCCTTAGCAGATAATTTGATTCACAGATACTACCCCCTATTTTTTGGATTGTCCTTTCACCCTGTGAAGAGTATCTCCTCTGTTGTGCATAAGCTTTTAATTTGATAAACTCCTTTGTCTATTTTTTTTGTATCTGTTGCCTGTATTTCATTTTTCTCTCTCATCCTGAGTAAGCAGTCTGTTCTAGACTTTGATTCCATCAGCCTGCTGCACATATACCCGAGTAATAAGGGCGTCTGTGGAGTCATACTATTTGTTGTTTACCTGGATTTGATTTGCTATCTACTAGATTAAAAGCCCTACCTTTTTGTGATTAAATTTTTCATTTCTAGAAATAACTTACTAAGAAATGATTCATGGGAATTAAGCTTAGGTCTTAGTATTTTGAAAAGTTTTTTTTTTTTTTGCTTTTACACTAATTCTAATTCTGAAGTCATATAAACCTAAAATCATCTCTCCTTAGAACATTTACTCTATTTTCTTTTCACATTTATTGTTGTTGATGAGAAGTCTTACATCAATTTTATTCTTGTTCCTTTGTAAATAAATTGTTTTATTTCCTCTATGGAAGCATTTCAAATCTTCATTATTGGTGTACTGAAATTTCAGTCATGTTTTCTTTTCCTTATTTGATTTTTGTATATTTTGTTGGATATTTGATAGGCCTTTAAATATCAAGGCTTATGTTTTTGATTCTGGGAAATACTCTAATATAATTTCCTCAATCACATTTTCTTTATTCTTGCTCTCTAGAATTTCTAGAATCAGGAGGCAGTCTGATTCATTTTTGCATTTATTTTATCTTACTTCATATCTTTTTTGAATCTTGATAAGCTAAGAAATACACAGTCATAATTTTGTTTATCACTTGTACAATAATTTATTCTTTATCTTTTAGATTTTCATTATTTTAATTTTCACAAGCAGCATTTTAATTTTATAATTCTTTTCTCATTTACTGAACATACATGCTGTTCTTGTTCTACAAGATTCTATTCTTGTTCTAAGTGACTCTGAGGTCCTATTTTTTTTTTAAAGTTCTCTTCTGTTTCAGGAATACCTGTTTGTAGTTTCTCTTTTATATTCAAGGCATTTCTTATACATTTAATAGTTCTTAGTTGTTCATGAAAAAATGCATACAAAGCAAAAGTTACTTTGGGGATGGTGTATCAGACTGGTCTTTTTTTTTAAAATTGGTGCATTGTAATCATACATCTTAATGAGATACAAGGATGGTAGAGGCATACATGCACACATCACTTATTTACGGACTGGTCTTTTGATGGTTAAACATCAGGTCAGATGTTGGTTAGGTAAGCTGATTTGAGAGGATCCTCCTAATTGACAATACTGGGCCCATGTTACCCAGATCATATATTTATTGACCATTTGTATTTCTTCTTTTGAGAAGTGTATATTGAGTCTAATTGCTGGTTTTTTTTTTTTTTTTTTTTTTTTTTTTTTTTTTTTTTTTTTTTTTTTT